>JACGDI010005438.1:735148-775985 GCA_014898725.1 Jacaranda copaia
AGCTCTCTGCAGCATCAATTAGTATTTCTATTTTCAACATATTTTCTCAAATACACTTTTACATACTTTATTTTTTCATATTCTCATTTGTATGATTTTTAATATAAAAATACGACAATATCAAAGTACAGCTCATTTTTAATCACCTATAATCATTTTATTTTAAAATCACACTTATAACTAATTCTTCACTATTTTTTTATCAAAAAATAAAAATGCCTTAAAAAACAAAATCAAAATGGCTCTTAGAGATGATCATTAAGCTTAAAAAAAAAATCTATACTACATCTTAGTAGATTATTTTTATTGTATTTTTATAAAATTATATTTTAAGAATTCATTTTAAGTCATTCATTTTGTATAGTCAATTATAGTCAAACGGTCAAATGAATCAAGCTGTAACAATTACGTGAATTTAAACTATTTAATACTTATTACATAAATATAATTTTTATATACAGATTTGAAACTTACTTTTTTTTTATTATTGGGTCTTAACTTTGTTAATGGGTCATTCATTTTTATTAATTGACTATAATAACATAGACATACCAACAAACAATAACATAATTTTTTTTATATTTTTTATGCAGGTACATTAAGGATATGTTAGAATTCGAATTATGAGCCTAATCTCATACATACAAATGTGATGGTGATATTTGATCAATTGACCATTAGAAAGATAATATTGTATTCAAAATTAAATTATTCAACTAATTATAAAATATGTTTACGATCTATTATGTAGGGGGGGCGATTTGGGTAAGTCAAGTGAGTTCAGATTGGATTGAATTAATAATATAATATTAAAATTTTAATTTGAACTCAATCTAACCCGATGATAAGATGAAAATATTCAACCTAATTTAACCTGATCTGTATCAGGTTAAGTCCGGACCGACATGATAAACCAATTTGTCAACCTGATGATTATATAAATATGAAATATAATTATAATTTCTTTAATAAAATACCGAAAACAGTGTTTTGGAAAGTAAAATGGACATCCCAGCAGACAAATAGCTTGACATTGATAAAGAAGTAATAACAAGGACAACAAACAAAAGGGCAGTCAACCTCAAAAATGATTATAGTATTACTCAATGATGACGAGCCGAATTACGTGGGTAAAACTCAAAAGACGGGGGGCAGAATAGTCAACCAAATCCTCCGACTTCCGACGGTGACATGACCGCCGGGACTCTCACTTTAGGTAATAAAAATCAAAATTTCTATGTTCAGATTAGGATTTCTCAAGTTTTTACTGAAACAAATCAAAAGAAGAAAAAGTTGGCAAGAAAAAAAAAAAAAAGTCAGAGTTCATACTGTTCACCCCGTGTTTCTTGTCCTATTTTTTTTTTGGGCAATTCTTTCCCATTTAGATTAATCCAATTTAATTTAGTTTAACTCGATGCAATCCCATTTTCTCAGCAGATTTTGCTAATCCCATCTCACGCGGTTTTATTGCTGTTTCCAGTTAAATACCCTTACACACTTCCTCATTTCTCAAACTTTTTTATTCTTCAAAGGTATGCTTAATGATTTGAAGATTTTTTATTTTTTATTTTTAATTATGCTTGTATTTGTTGATTTTTTTTTTCTAGTTATTATGAATTAGTGGGTTTCAGAAAATGATCAGCTTTTGGTTTGTCTCTGTTGTTTTCTTCAGTTTATGTGAATAGGTGTGGATTTTGCATATATATATACAATGGGAGGGGTTTGTTCTGGAGGAACAATAAAGAAAAGTAATAAATCAGTGGAGGTTGGGCATGAGAAGGTTTCAGGTTTTTCAGGGAAGCTGAAATCAGTGGGGAGTGTTGGAAAGAAGAATAATCATGATGATTCTTACACACATCCTGATGAAATTGATGCTTTTGAGAAGGCACCACTTAATTTGTATGATTCAGGTGAGCTTCACCTCTCGATTTCCCAAGAATTGAAGCCATCAACACCAGCCAGAACACCAGCTAACAAGGTATGTGCAGTATAATTGTAGAAAAACACTGCTTTTTTGTTTATTTCTTTTGTGATATTTGTGGGAAATGAGTGATTTGGGAGTTTGATAGTGAAAAAGATTCTGGTTGATGGATTGTGGATATTTTCTTGTATAGATTTTTATTGAATGAGTGGAGGAATCATTGTTGTACCTATGGGTTGTGAACTGTGAAGATCATTAAAACAGGTAGCTGTTTGATTGATTAATCTTGCATCAGCTATAGAACAGCTGGGGTTCAATGGATTCAACGGAGATAAGAAGGAGAAGGGTCAAAAAGGAATAGGTGACTAATCTAGTCTTGTTGTTTTGAAGGGATCAAAATTGAAAGTTGTCATTTCTTGATGAAACTATTGCCCTTTTCCTTTAATCTAACACGTCATTCTGTTGATCAGTTTATTATGTTTTCCTCTTTGAAAAGAATCAGAGTAACTCGAGCTGAATTGGATTAGAAGATGTTGCACTTATATTAACTGGAAGTTATTTATGATAGGCGCCGCAAGTAACTTCATTTTTCGGGAAGGCAGGCATAGTGGGTCTAGAGAAGGCAGTAGAAGTCTTAGATACCCTAGGCAGCAGCATGACGAATTTGAACTCGGGTGGATTTACAACTGGTGTGGCTTCGAGGGGAAATAAGATTTCTATACTAGCATTTGAAGTTGCCAATACCATAGTCAAGGGGGCAAACCTGTTGCAGTCTCTTTCTGAAGAAAATGTCCAGTTTCTGAAAAAGGACATTTTGCATTCTGAAGGGGTGAGACGGTTGGTTTCCACAGATATGAATGAGCTCCTCAGTCTCGCAGCTGCTGACAAAAGGTAACCAGTTATTTGTTGGCATAGGCTTTTCTTGGCGACAATTCTCTCCCTTCCTCCCCCAACCCTTTTCCCCCCTTCCATTTTATTCTTAGTCAACCTCTGAAAGAACCTTTTGGTTAGTTGTCTTTTGTTGTTACATTGTATTTCACACTTATGCAGGGAGGAATTGGATGTCTTCTCTCGCGAAGTTGTCAGATTTGGAAATATGTGTAAAGACCCACAATGGCACAATCTTGATAGAGTTTTCTTGAAGTAAGTAGGCCTTACGTTGTATATTTGGCAACTCATCTGTGTCCTAGGTTGAAAAACATATGCACTGAAACACCTCTTATGTTGCTAGGATTGATTCAGATCCTGACATTCAAAAACAGCTAAGAGAAGAAGCAGAAATTACTATGCAAGAACTGACCACTCTTGCTCAGCATACCTCTGTAAGTTTGATAATGCTCCACAGGTTCTAATTACTCTATGTTGTTCTCTGTGCTTATCTTTGGATGCTACATTGTGTTCTTTAATGTAAGCGTTGAATGAAAATACTGTCTGGCAAGAAATTTGAGGATGAGGTTTAGTTTGTCTCGCATTTGAAATGGATGTATCAATTTAATGACGATGAATAATTATTTCTTCGAGAAATTCGGACACAACTGATGGCATGGACTTCGATGAAAGAAATAAACGTCTTCACCAACTTTTAATAAGTAATTGGATACCATTCACAATTAGTGGCGGATAATATTCACATCTTTTTGGTTGTTTATACCAAAAGGTTGAAGTCTCTGTTCATCTTGTAATGCTTAGAAGCTGAATGCTGCTGCATCTGCAGGAGTTGTATCATGAGTTGCATGCCTTGGACAGATTTGAACAAGATTATCAGAGGATGCTAGAGGAAGTAGATTCATTGCACCTCCCTCGAAAAGGTTAGTAATGTTGATTTTATTTGAAGAACTGAGATTCTATTGACTTCTTTCATAGGAGGGGAAATGGGATGGGAGGTTGTGGCATAGGTGAAGATGTTCCCCTATTATTACTAAGATCATTTATATTTTTTTTAACAGTGTAAATATTATAATTTTTTTATTAATAATCTTAGGTAGATTTTATAGGGAATATCCCTTCTTCTCAACCCCAACACTGTTGACAAAAAATAATTAATTAAACTGAAATGCTCAATTAGTTTGGAAGCAAATGGTAGCACCTTTATGAATTTAGTGTTTCTTTTCTTTCTTTCTTTCTTTTCCTTTTTTTTTTAACATTTTGTGTGTGTGTATTATCGTAATTGATGAATCATGTTACTTTTTAATTGTAGGAGAGAGTCTCACAATGTTACAGAGTGAGCTAAAACATCAACGAAAACTTGTAAGAAGCTTGAAAAAGAAATCTCTTTGGTCTAAAAGTTTAGAGCAGGTACTTGCTTCAATTCACTTGCAATTCTTGTAATTGATGATACAACAATTCAAAGAATAGAGACCTTATCTTGCTGCACTGCTATGTACTTACTTCATGTGGTGACATTTTCATCGTAGTTTGATCATTTTGCTACTCAAGAAAATAGCTGCTATTAAGACAACATATAATTTCAGCCTTGCCGATCTTCTTTACTTTTATGAACAATTTTGATCACCAATTTAAATCTACACATACAGGTAGTGGAGAAGTTTGTTGATATAGTTACGTTCATTCATCAAGGAATTTCTGATGCATTTGGAGATAATGGTATGAGTACATAGTTAATATATCTTCATTTCCTTTTTCCTTCTCCCTATTTGTCTTCTCTTTACACTGGGAAAATGAGAAGATGCATGATTTAGGAATAGGACATAATGTACAGTTATTCTTAAAATTCCTGTTTATTACATCTTGTTCACTTTGTAATTTTGCGGTCTTAGAAGTGCATTTTAGACTATAATGAACTGTTTGTCTGTGTGTGTATATATATATCATAGTTATTCCATAATATGGCAGGGCTGCTGCCGGCTGGGAAAGTTTCTACCAATAAACCAGAAAGACTAGGTGTTGCTGGTCTTGCTCTGCATTATGCTAACATAATCACTCAGATTGATAACATTGTGAGTTTATTAACTTGTGGTACAGTTTAATCCAATTTTGTGTATACTTTTAGTAATAGATTTTTATTTTATTGAATTGAAATTCATTTAAGGCGTCACGCCCCACCTCTCTTCCTCCAAACATGCGAGACACTTTGTACAATGGTTTGCCCCCAACTGTCAAGGCTGCTCTGCGGTCCCAAATACGGATAGTTGATGCCAAGGAAGAGGTATATTCCTTGGGGTTTCTCTCGTTATTGCCTTTTGTCTCAGAATTCATTTAGGCAGTACTTGGATCTTGAGATATAGAATGAATCTTCTGGAAACATCTGTTTCTTGCAATTGGAATTGAGTGGATTTGAACTGTATCTTGCCTTTTGCAGCTCACAGCTCCTCAAATCAAAGCTGAGATGGAAAACACTCTTAAGTGGCTTGTTCCGGTAGCAACAGATACTGCCAAGTATGATTCTTTTAGTGTTCAAGAAACACATAGTTTTTTAATATTGCTTCACCTTATCGTGTAAATTTTGTCTCGACTTATAAACCTTAGTATGCTGATGAACTAACACCGTTCGTTTTACAATGTTGGTGACTCGAATCAGAGCACATCAGGGGTTCGGATGGGTTGGAGAATGGGCCAACACAGGGTGAGTCAAATGGGGCAAGTACCCCCACCCCCCTAAGCCCCACAATTTTTTTCTTATATATCCATTTGCTGTAAGAAACTTAGTGGTCGTTACTCTTTCTGACAGCAACGAGTTTGGCAAGACAACAAGCACAGCAAACAACCTTATTCGCTTGCAGACCCTCTATCACGCAGACAAGCACAGGGCGGATTCTTGCATCCTTGAGCTACTAACTTGGCTTCATCGTCTCATCAGCCTTGTAAGATATAGAGATAATGGTCTGCGAGTACGATCTCCAACTCGCAAAGGATCTAACTCCAATGCTGAGATGCTGAGAATTAATGACGGCAACATTCAAAAAGTCGAGCTTACCCCTGAGGACAAGAATCTCTTGGAAGAGGTCATGAAAAGCAGGAGGTTGGTCCCTGGGCTAAGCAAAAGCCAGGAATTTGTGATGGTTAAGGGTAAGAAGGATAAGGTTTTTGAATTAAGTAGGAGCACAGGGAGCTCCCCAAGTAGAGGACTTAAACATCAAAAAGCTGATGTCTTGGATGTATTAGATGGTTTAGATTCAACCTTTGTAGCTCCTAGGGAAGATCTCAGGTAAAGTATCCATTCTTTCATTTGATATTGATTATGCTCATACATATGAATTTTGGGCCATATTGTGTATAGTGTTATTGAGGGTATTTATATATATGATAGCATGATATTTATATACCAAGGTTTTATACAAAGTTTTGTTTTGTGCTATTAAAATCTACTGCCTTAGGCCCAACAATAGACATGATAGGTCTCTAGTAAAGGCTAAAGCTGCTAATGAAAATCGTAAATGCACTAAGGTTACGTTCTTGTAAAGCGCGTCTTTATTTAGATGAATTGTAGAATGTTGTTGAATAGATGATAGCTCTCGACTAAGTCAAGGACACTTCCGTTTTTGGATGCTTCAACCAATTCTAGCGGAGCCATATCATAATTTTTGTAAGCTAAGCCTTTTAAGTCATTTAGTCAAGTTCAGAGCTGCAAACCGAGGAGAAATAGCGAGTACTGCTATTGCTAGAGTAGTCACAACTCACACATGATGAATCTTACAAATCTTACATAATGTCTGGATATGAATTATATATTTTGAGATAATGTATTTTGTGAGTGAGGTTGGAGAAATTTTTTTTTAAAGTTTAGTTATATTTTGGCAAACAATTTTGGCTTTATTTGGTTATGTTTTCCCAAAAAAACATTGTTTTGAGCAACATAATCAAATATATTTTCATTTTTCCTTCAAAATGCACATTTTTAAATATATACATACATATATTATATATTTTAATATTAAAAAAATCACTTCATTCTATTTTATATATTTTAATATTAAAAAAATTACTTCATTCTATTTTCACCTCAACAATTCAATAAAAAAAAGTATTGATTTAACTGTTACAATACAAAATATCTTCTCCAAAATATAAATAAATATAATAAAAAATATATAATAAATATATAATAAAATCAAACAAAAAACATAACCAAACAATATCTTATTGTTTGCCAAAATGTAATCAAACAGAATCTTAGCTTTTTTCTGTCATGAAGTTGAGTTGAGAGTCTGGAATGTGACCTCCACTGTCCATGCATAAGGTTTTTCTTTTTTTCTTTCTCAATGCCCACACAGTAGACCAATTCTATTCGTTAAGATTTAAATTCCACACCTTCAACAACACTGTTTGTACATCCATTTAGAATTCGTTAAGTTAACTCCACATCTTCAACAGTATAATAATCTTCCAAACGAGACCTGAACAAGGATTGGTGGGTGAGTGGGGGGTGCAAGGGGTGGGTGGAGGGGGGGTGGTTTTCCTTCAAGTAACAGGGATCAGATTGGTTCAGATGGGAGTGCCCCAGTTGTCGTAACCAGGCATGGGCGGACACCCATCTCGCATCTTTTCTTGCGAGCATTCACCACTCATCACATCCCCTTTAAACTTGCCTGAAGGATCATGCCCCGTAAGGTCCATAAACAACCTATTTTATTGCACCCACTTCAGCCCACATCTTTTGTATAAATCTGATGTGGGATAACTTCATTAGGCCATCACTTTCATCCAACAATTGCCATAAAATTATTCCATGGAAAAATCCTGTCTACAAAATCCTATTTTCACCTTAATGAAATCAAGCTTTTTGACTATAATAAGGTTTAGAATATTAAAACATCCCTCCCACATTTTTGTGGCATTTTCTGGGATATGAGAGAAATCTTGGAAGGATTTTCTTCCACTCCCTTCACTCCTACACACAATTCTCGCCCCAAATACCATTTGTTGCATCATGTGACCTCAAATTACACATTCCGTCGAGTGGTTTGTGGTCTAATGGTATAAATCTTTCATATAATGTGAGAAGTCAAGAGTTTGAATTCAAATGGACTTATAATATGCACGCATATGTATAAAAAAGAAATTCTACATTCCCATATTGTCTAATTTAATAAACATAATTATTGAAGCTGGAGTAAGAGACAAACATAACTAGAATAATCAATTTTAAGGACAAATGTAGTACCTGATTTTAGTTGTGGAAATGCAAAATTCAACTTAGCGTTTGAAAAATCGGATTGTTCATTGAACCTGAAAATTTACAGTTGTGGAAATGCAAAATTCAACTTAGCGTTTGAAAAATCGGATTGTTCATTGAACCTGAAAATTTACTGGTTCACAGTTCATTAATTCAACCATTAGTTGAACCATAATTGAATTGTAATAGTATAATTACACAATTGTTGTCTTTCAATACAGTTGATGTCACAAGCAACTCATATCAATGACTTGACTTTAAGAACCGGACCTTCTAACATAAGAATTTGTCTAAGCCACTTTCCTTAGTTGTTCAAACACATCTTCTCGGTTTGTGTGAGCATTTTCGCCGCTTCTAAAGCTAAAGATAGGTATAGAATGAGCCGGGGGTGAAGGTCGTAATGAAAACATCAATTAGGAAAAACTTGGCCTTGTCGTCTTCCCAAGCAGGTCTAGGTGGGGTATTTAACGGGTTAGCTACGGCACTGCATGAGTTGATACGCACAGCGCCTAACATCTATCGTTTATGGCTAGGACTATTGGGATATCTAATCCCATTCGCGCCTTAGTTTTCATCTCTCAGTGTCGGCTCAGCAGAGTGCTTTCATTGTATATATTATTTAAAAATTAATAAAATGTCAAAATATAAAACATAAAGAGCTTAAATGATATTATCTAACTTCACAATTCAAATTTTATGATTCATATTATAAATGTTTACCACAATTTAAATATTTCAAGTCTTAAAGTCTAAAGCAAGGCTTTTTTTCTTGCATACAATTTTTTTTTTAACTTTTAGATAGCTTATGGAGGTATACCTTAGCCTCAAAACTTTGTATAATAAAAAATTTTAATTTCATTAGAAATTAAATAAAGAAATTGGTCCGATTCAATTGAATTGTGATCAATTCACCGATTTGAACGGTCCAATTGCTAGTCTGAATGGTTTTAACCAAATAGGATTTTTTTTAATTTTTCAATTTTATGAGAAAACCAGACAAGTTCACCGACCAGTCGACAGTTTGACTGGTCGGTTTGGACTGATTTTTTAAACCATGATTCAATTTAAGGCAAAACTTGCATTCTTGAATTGGTTTTTGTATATAAAGTTTGGTTCTATGTTGGAAGAATTGAAAAATAGAGGTGACAATAAAAACATTACACTATGGAACAATAATTTAAATCGTATACATATATTTGTATCGAAATGATGATTGAAATATATATATTCATGTAATATTTTAAAAGTATAATTTAGATAAAATATTTAATTTCATCTTGAGAGAATGAAAAAAAAATAGAGGTGATAATAAAAACAGTTAGACACAATAAGAAACCTAAATTCATGTGTCCCAACTTATAGAACTTTAGAGGCATAGCGTGCAAAGTCTAGTCCTCTTTTTTATTTTCGGGAAATTATGGTTCACATCTTGATTTTTTGACAAATGGGGACTTGTAGAGAACGAATATTCTGAATGTAGGCCGTGATGAATGCCTAAATAAGCAGAAATAAAACAAACTTTGGTCAAGAAGAAAATTCTAAATTGACGTCTACTTCGGTTGAAAAACATATTAAAGTACAAAGGTAGCCCAAGAAATCATTTAACTATTTCTAAAAAATAAATTGAACTTATCGAATTATATTATTTTTATATTTATATATGTGAAGTTTGAAATTCGAACTCTGACAAATTATTAATGTACTTTTAAATATAAATAAAAAAAATAATAATTTTTTATTCAAACATAGCACTAACTAATTAAATAATAATATTTTTTCTTACCATCTAATATATTAGACACACTAAATTTACTAAAGACATAAAGAACATAATAGAATCCACATTAATTTAAATAATAATAATATTCCATAACATTATATTATATTAGCTAATATTATTACATTAAAATATTATCGTTAATTCATTTTTTTTTCAATTTCTGCATTATTAATTCCATCATATTTTTGTTATCACACAAAAACTAAAACCCAAAAATAAAAATAAAATTAAGAATACTTAAAATAGAGAATAAACATAAAAATACAACCAATCAGAAGAATTTCCACGAAGCACCTAAAATTCTTGAAATTTCATATGATAATGGTAGCAAAGCGTGACACTAAAGTTATTAGGCAAAGGGGTTAGCCTTGGATCCAATTATGGTTCCAAAAAGTTGTAGCAAACCCATGTGATTGCATTGCACTTGACTAGGACAAGTTGCATCATGCCTGACAACTCCATTAGAACAACTTGGAAGCAATCGTGTGCTTAATTTTTTTTATTTTTTTTTTAACTTATACACATGGAGATAGGAAACTCCTTACAAGGTGTTTGGTTGTGTTTTCAAAATTTATTTTTATTTTTAATATTTTTAAAATTTGAAAAGTTAGTTAGAGTAAATGAATTGACAATAAATTTGTATTCGGATATATTGTTGCAAAAGTAATGATTATGTTGAGTTTAATATGTTCCAGGTGGAGAGAGATAGTAACAATGAAAAAGAGGGAGAAGATGAGTATGTTATTGGAAAATGTATTTTAAAATGAAAATGAGTTGGAATATAGATAAAAATGATGATAAATTGTTGTAAAATCATTTTCAAATAGTAAAAACAATAGAAAACTAATGAAAATAAAATGAAAACAAACACCCTGTTAGTTTTACATTTTATGTATACTACTAGATCAGAGCACTCAACTCGTGTACTTAAAAAATATAAAAGAAAAAATAATTTATAAATTGATTCAAAATGCTCGACTCTTTCAATATATAAAAATATTGTAACAATCTAAATTTGATGCGCATAGAACATCGTGCCATGACGACTAGCTAGTCATTCCATGCCCAATTGATAGAAATTCTTGTTGTGTCTTGTTGTTTGTCAATTTAAATTCTAAAAATATTTTATATATTGCGATTTAAAAAGGCGTCATGAAATTTAAAATATAACAATTTTAGATTATTCAAATGTAAAAATAAAAAAATTGTTCAATTTTTAGGAATTTAATTTTAATCAATTGCAAAATTAATAAAATCATCTCAAATTTTATAAAACCAATTGTATGATAATCAATTCTTGTAAAATCAAATATCCAAAATTTAGGCCAACTCACACTAAATAAATTCAATATTATGTCGAAAAGGTTGGTATAATTATATAACTAGTCCTATACTCGCCCTAAACCTAAAGACCAAGTGTCCGTTTGATTTTGTTCTCAAAGCTTCTTTTCATTTTCTCCTGAAAATAAAAACAAAAAGTTATCAATTTTTTCATTTTGTTTACAAATATTTTCATTTTAAACACATTTTTCCAAACACACTATTACACTATCTTTCCACTTTTACTTTTTATTTTCTTCTACTCACATTTGCATAATTTTTAATACAAAATACTATATTTTTCAAAAAACATATTATTTTTATAAATATATTCTAAACATATTTATAACTAATTTTTTATTATTTTTTTTCACAAGAAAATGAAAATGCCTCCAAAAAACAAAACCAAAGGCCCCCATGTTTCTTTTTAGAAAAAACTATATCGATAATTGCAACAATATTCTATAATAAAGTGCAATAATTTATAATAAGCTATAAACTATTATGAAAAACAGATAAAATTTACATTTTAATATATTCTTAACTCATAATTTTAAATTTAAGAATTTTTTTTATTTGAATTTCTTAAATATAGATCTATATTCAAAATTTGATATGTATTTGCATCAGACACTCGTCAGAAAGTTCGGATTTATCCAATTCCGTCCTTATTTGCCTAAGCCACGTCATCCCACACGTATGACCTGCACGTTATCCACGTGCTCCATATCTGTATAAATACTTCATACATTTGATTCAACTTCATTCGTCCATCCATAACACTGTTGTACTCTAATGGCTTCCACATCATTTTCACTCCCAAACCAATTAATTGGCAGCAAATTCTCCGCCTCACATTCGCGAGGTCACCATACTCCGCGCCAGCCGCTCCAATTTTCCGCTAGTTACGCCACCGCCGAGCGAACTTCCAGCAATGCCTTGCGAGCGGCGTCGTTATACGAAGTCCTGGGCCTTCGAACAGCTGCGACGAGCCAAGAGATCAAGTCAGCGTATCGGAAGCTGGCCAGAGTTTTGCATCCGGACGTCGTAAAGGCAGATGAGGCGTCAGCTGCGGACGAGTTTATGCGAGTGCAAGCCGCGTATGCTACTCTTTCCGATCCGGAGAAGCGTGCGGTGTATGACAGTTCTCTTTTCCCGATGCGGCGGAGAGCGGTGGCTCCTTTGGTCAGTAGTTACTCCGAGTTGGCTCCGCCGCGGCGGACTTGGGAGACTGACCAGTGCTGGTAGGAAATGACCGTTTTAGACATTCATTAGTTCCTGTGGGAATAAATGGGACGTTGATGGTTGACAGATATTTCACTCAAAAACTATGAATGTTTTGGTCAACTTGGTATTGAGACTACAATTCGCCGGTGGGAACATCACATCATTAAAGGGTCACGAGAAAAGCTTTTTTGTAAATTATAATGGCTTTGTTGTGTGGTTGATCGACATAATAGATATTTCTCATATTTTTTGTATGAAATTAAAATTTAAATCTTTAATATATTTGTTTGTGTAAATAATAAAAAATAATGATGTAAAAATTTTGTTTGAGAGAACATTATAAATGATGAAAATTATCTTTACAACAAGTCAATATAATTCAAAAGTCGAATCAATTAAATTGAAGTACAAACTCCATAATTAAATATACATATAAGGTACATAAAGAAATTCATTTGAATTTGAACTCGACCTCGAAACCTCCCACATAATAGGAGAAATTGATATCATTGGACTATAAATCACTGAATGCGGCATGTAAAGATTTTGTAAAATGAAATTCAGGAAGATTTTTTCAGATTATAACATTTGGATTATCTATTTGTTGTCAAATGTGAGGCAAATTTTAACAATTAGTAATAAAGTCAGAGTATGTTAATTCATAATTGTTTTTCTTTTCCAAATAAATTATGATTTTTTATTCGTAAATTTAAAAATGGTTCCATTAAATATTTGAAGAACTCTTGAAAACGAGATCCCAGATAAAATTGATTGACAACTCCATTATGTTGTTTTAGGAATGTTTCGAGGTGGATATAAAGAAAATTTCACATTTAATCTTACAATTAAGCAAAAATCTAGAAATAATTTGGGTTTCATTTATTCCGCATTTAGATTGGATTGGTTCAATTAAAATCAAGTGAAGTTGGTTCATATTGCATAAAATCATATATGTGGATATGCGGTCCTTTACAAAAATTATTGAATGGTGTACTTCTGTACTTGAATTCCCTATTTCATCGTCTACTCTAATTTATCTTATTTATGGTATGTATATCTAATTTTTAATCAATTATTTTTATAAAAAAAATATTTAATATATATATATCATATATTCATGAAATTGAATAAGAGATGGAATATAAGATTTAAACCAGGAGTTCTGCTACTTGACTTTAAAAAAATATGAGTGATTCCCCCCTCCCCACCTTTTTTTTTAATTGTGAAAGTTGGTATTTATACTAATTAAATTTTTAATGGACTTAGAGAGCCTACCTTACCTGTGTTTAATGAGTCATTCTAATTAATTATTGGCCCTCTTAATGAAATTCGTACTTATATACCTTGGAACCTTAATTGAGTATATAATCAGCCACATAATATATCTCAATCATTCAATTTAAATATCATGAATGTATCAAATTGAATCACATTGGTTATTTTATATACGCTAGATGATATTGTCACATTTATGATTACATATAAATAAAAATTCAGCAATAATTAATGTTTCATGTATTTTCACGTTTAGATTAATTAGTTTGATTAAAATCGATTTGTATCGATAACACAACAGTTTTAGTCATTGAACCTAAATGTTATGTGATTGTATCAAACTAAACCACATCAATTATTCCATATGTGTCAAGTGATATTCACATACACCCTCGTGCCTCATGATAATTTCATGTATATGTGCGCAAGTTTAAGTTAGGGATGCAAACAAGTTGAGTCGAGATTTGTCTATTTTTTCAGACTCGAGCTCGAGCTCGAGCTCAAATCAAATGTATCGAACTCGAGCTCGATGAGCTCAAGCAATTGAGGCTCAAGTTCGGCTCGATTTATTAAGCTTGAACTCATAATCAAGCTATAGGCTTGACTTCAACTCGGGCTTAAACTCGAAAAGTTAATTTATTTTATAAAAAAATTTAAAATTAGTATATTTTATTATATTTTTTTATAAAATCAAGTTACAAGCTCGAGTTTGGCTCAAGCTCAAACTCAAAAAATTAAATAATTTTATAAAAAGTTTTAAAATTAGTATATTTTATTACATTTTTTATATAAAAATATTTTTAAAATAAAAAACATAGGCTTGCGAGCTTGCAAATAAGAATTATTTGAGCTCGAGCTCGAACACCTTTGAACCAACTCGTTAGGCTCATGAGTTAGCTCGATTCGTTTGTATCTCTAGTTTAAATTATATATATTCTCTGTTTTCTATTGCCCACCTCTTGTTAACCAAGAATTTGATTGTTGAGAAAAGGAAGAAAATAAAAATTTTCCTAACCAATGTCTTATAGTTATATTTTAGAAGATGCACCTTTCAAATAAGATTCTTAGGGTTGTCATTAGATCAGATTTGAATTAAATTAGTCATATTCAAATTTGAAAATGACCTGATGATTTTTGTTAGTCAGTATATCATATCAAAATCTGATAAATATCCAATATGATTTAATATATTTTTTTCCTTTCCCCCTTTTTGGATTGTATAAAAATATTATATTTGTAAGTAAATTTACATTATATTTGAATTTTTAACAAATTTTTATTAAATATTAGTCCAAAAAGTTAAATATTTGAATGTTAAATTGCTATTTTGCATTATATTAATGTACAGGTGAGCTATTATTCATTATTATATTTGACATTTTATTTGTATCTCTTTTATTTTTTAAGCTAATACTTAATATCAATCACATAATATAGACGTTAATATAAATATTAGGTCAATATAATACATATATTTTATTTTAAATTTTTTATTAATATTATATATAAAATTATTAATTTAATAAAAAATTATTAAAGTTCGAATTTAGATATTTAACGGATCAGATTATGAATATTTAAAATTAAATTTGATTCATTGGATATTTAATCAAATAAAAATTTTAAAATTTAAATTTAATACAAACTGCATTTGGATTAAAATTTAATTCATTAACAGCTCTAAATATTCGTATTTTGAATTTTTCAAGAAAATGTTTGGTGGGACTCTTTTTGCCAGCTTTTGATAGTTAACAGCTCAAAAGCGACTTACTTTGTGGGCCTATAGCCCACGTTTACTTTGGATTTAAAGGACCAATTAATCAGTGCATTGGGCCAACTTGGTTATGAGTAAGTTCAAATTTGTACTCAAAGGTTATACATATTATCTTCAAATTTGAATTTGTTAAATTTATTGTTATTATTGTTGTTGTTTTAGGCTTGTTTGGTTATGTTTTCTCAAAATAATATTATTTTAGAGAAATATAATCAAATATATCTTCATTTTTCTTCTAAATTATACATTATTCAATATATACATATATATTATATATATTTATTATATATTTTATAATTATTCTAACATTTAAAAAACAACTCAGTTTCATTTTTATCCCAAAAATCCAACAAAAAAGCATTGATTTTAACTACTACAATAAAAAATGTCTCCCCCAAAATATAAACAAACATATCAAAAAATAATTTTCACATTTTCCAATAATTTATTCTCTCAAAATACATAACAAAATCAAACAAAAACCATAACCAAACATTCCCTTAATTTTTTTGATTCTTATTATGGTTGCTGTTATTAATTGCATTAAGAATTGCAAATACCTTGGCTATGTTAGGTTACATCTTTGCAAAAACATGTTTTGTCAAAATGTAATCAAACATACAAAAAAATTTTCCTTCAAAATGTCAAATTAAATGTCCCCCAAAGTATTCAATAAAAAAATCACTTAATTCTATATTCACCCCAAAAATTCAATAAAAAAATATTGATTTGACCACTACTATAAAAATGATCTTCTTTCAAAATATAAACAAATATATCAAAATTCTCCAAAATATAAATAAACATTTGTCACATTTCCCAATACAACTTCACATTCCCTAACCCCACTCCCAAAACTCATTCTTCCAAAATGCATAATACAAAACATATAATTTATAACTCATGTCTTCCCATGTTTTTATTAGTTTCATTATGAAATTTAATTCTAGACTCAATTTCCTACCATATGAGTTTATAATAAGGCACCCTTTTAGTAATCATAAATTTTTGAAATATAGTAATCATTAAATTAGTAGAAATGACACTATTTTTTTTAAAAAGTTTTTGGATGAGCTTATAAGCCCTACAAACGTCTTATATATAAGTTCTCAAGTTGAGATAATAAAATCTTATAAACTCTTTTTAAAGCTTAAAAAATCCCAAACTTATTTATAATTTAAAAAAAAATTCTTTAATCTCAACTACATTCATTATAAAATCGTCGTTGCAAATATTTTATAAGCTTCAAAATTTTATTTTATTTAAACTATATTTTTTTCAAATAAATTAAAATAAATTTATCATCTTAATTATAAGCTCCAACACCTTATAAACTATTTTTAAAACTTATAAATTTTTTTAAATAAGTTTAACTATACATCCTCCAATTTGTCCTCTAGTCTTGTTGTATTTTTAAATTTGAAATAGTTGATTGCTATATATATATATATAAATATATATATATATATATATATCCATCTCTTAAGTTTTTAAAAACCATCACTTATAGTCAAAAACCATGTCACTATATGTACACACTTGGCCGTATGTTAACCATGATACAATGAAACTAATATAATCAAAATAGTATGCGACACATGCAAAATTGGATATATGTGTGTGTATATATATATATATCTTCTGGAAACCCTACTACAATATTGACTATATGTTAAGTCGTCTGAAAAATTAAAGCCCACCTTCGATATATTAATGCTGTCTGATTCAGATGTGATTGAGATTATCAATTAAAGCAATAATCACGCATGTAATTTTCACAGTTTAAGACAGCCAAAAATCTTGATTACAGGGAGTGAAATTGAATTATAAAAAATATAATACATTATAAATTTAAAATAATAAAGAAGAATAATAATAAAATGTACATCTTCAATTAAAAAAAATTATTTTATAATTTAAGGAATAGTAAAATTATAATATTTTAAAATGTTTAATATAAAAAATAAATTTCTAATTAATATTAGTCTCATCATTCTAAACACGCAATTAACTTTATGCTTAAAGCCAATGAAGAGCATCTTAACTTTAATTATGACCCTAAGTTAATCCATTCAATTACAATAAGACAAGGAATAAATAAGTAAATAAATAAGACCAGACAATTTAGGGATTGATGGGCGGATAATTTCGTGGTAAGCTCTCATTTAGGTAAATAGATAGATTCTAAGTTTGAATCTCATAAGGATTATTAGGAAACAAACTATAATTTTTTTTTATTTAAAAAAATAACTTAGCTAAGAAGAAGTAACTTATAACATTAATTCTTTTTAAATGTTCCAGAGGACCAAAAAGTATTGCTGAAAATGTCACAAGTGTGTGTAATATAATAATTCTCAAAGTTGAATTCCTCATGACTATTAATAGGATGCTCACACAGCACACACACACACACGTGTGTGTGTGTGTTAGCCCTCTCCACGTCAGAGATCCTTCCTTTTTTGACCTTATTTTATATATATATATATATATATATTATATGTGGTTGAAGGTGTGTCTCCACATCAGCCATGCATATTGGTGCTTCCTTTGACGTACCATTTCTTGAACGCCCATGCAGAAATACCACATAGTTTTTATTATTTTATCCAGAATTTTATATGGTTTTCCTGTCTACTTTTTCTTTTTTTATTATCTTAGTATGAATTTGGTGAAATTTTAACTCATATATATATGTATGTATTAATGATAAAATATTAAGTGATGTATAGAAGTCTTGCTAATTGTATAATTAATAACAAGAATTGTTATTTTACCACAATAATAATTTTACATGTGTGATTGTAGCTAGCTATAATTGTATTTAAATTGTCACTTTTAATCATCAATTACTAATATATCTAAACTTATTCAAAAGATCTTATAAGCTCCTACCTTTGATTTATATTTTATTTTAAAGAATAACAAATTCTTAAAATGTGCGTTTGGATATAAAAAATAAAATTTTAGAGCTTATTGTAAGATATTAATAATGATAACTTTATAATTAATATGATTAAAATTAAAAAAAATTACTAACTTTCCAAAAAAAAGTTATTAGGAACTCGTTATCTTTTGAAAAAAATGAGCATATAAGTTTTCAGAGCGTAAAAAATCTTTTTTAAAAGATTTACCAACTAATTTACAAGGTGTTATAAGCCCTCAAACATTTCGTAAAATAACTCTGTAGAGCTTATGAACTCTCACAAAAATCAATTTGGATACTTTGTTATATTAATTTATATTTCATCTTCTATTATAGTTCATAATATGTGATATATGTATTAAATATTTTTTTTTTAAAATAATTGATTCAAAATCAGATATATATTTGACATGTATTCTTCAAATTGAAATATGAGATCAAATATAAAATAGATTAGAGAGGATTCAAGGCCTAAATCCCCTCAAAGTATGACAGTGATAACAAAACTCTTATCCCTAGTTATGATAATAATTTTATTGTCCTTTGGTTATGACTGTAATATGTATATATCTAATTGTAATTAAGAATGAAAAACATTAACACTTATCATCATTGTAATATAGGGGAGTTATGACAAGGTATGTTGGTATTTACCTCATATGATGTATCACTAAATAAATGACATGTGTTTTTTTACAATAGGTTATTGTTAATTGTGCAATGGGTTGCAGGTTTACATTTTAAAGTTGGATATGTCTACGATGAGGTATGTTCGCATTTAACTTATATGATGTATCACTAAAAAAATGAAATGTGTTGTTTTACGACAAGTTATTGCTAATTATACAATGGGTTGCAGATTTACATTTAAAGTTGGATATGTCTACGATGAGGTAACATTGTACTTTATTCATATGAGGTATTATCAAATTAAACTACGCATATTTTTTATAATAAATTGTTGTTAATTTCACAACAAGTTTCCTTTTGTATTTTAAAATCTTAATACATCTAATTGTTGGTAAATACTCCCCTAAAAAAAGTTAAAATAAAAAATAAAAAATAAAATTATATTATCTTAAATAATATAATTTAATAATTTTGAAATATATACTCTATAATGTTAAATAATAAATGTGTCCAAAATAATATGAATAAATTTAGTTGAATTATTTAGTAATTAAGATATAAAATTGAAAAAAAAGAAAGATATGTAACATTATTCTACAATATAATTTTAACAATTTTAACTTGTACAGTCAATAGTATTAAAAAGACGTATTTAAAATAGTTTAACTAAATTTTGTTAATAAGTAAAAAATTTGAAAACAAGAAAAATTTAAATTTATTATTTCAAATGATATAATTTTAATAATTTTAAATTACATACTTAATAATAATAAATAAAAATATTTAACTTAATTAAATTTATTTTTATTAAAAAGTAAATAAATAAATTTAAAAAACAAAATATCTTGTTTCTTTCAAATTGGCAACCACCCACACACCCCACTCCCCAACACATTTCAATATTTAGCTACACACCGGGGGGAGGGCGGAGGAGCGAACCGTGGCCAATAGAATTTGGGGGTCATGAAATTTGGGGTGGGATTATATTTATATGTATGTATGTATGTATGTACACTATCAATGAAAATAAATTAAATGCGTGTGTTTTGAATAAAAATAAAAACTTGGTTTATTAATTTATCATTTATTATTTAAATTTTTATTCGTATAGTTTAATTAGTTTGAAACTAAATTTTCTAAATGATATCAAAATATAAATAAAGATTCATGTGGGCCAATATATTAATATAAAATATTATAATAATATAGCTAAAATTTTGAATTGATTTGAAGAATTTCAATTGAGAATAAATTCTGTAACTTTTCCTAAATTGTTGATATAATTTTTTTTAAGTATATTAATGTACATCATATGTAATTTTTTGACATTTCTATTGAAAATTCAATCATTTTATCATTGATTTAAAAAAAATACATGAAAAGACATTAAAATACAATATGTATTGAAATTAAAAGATAATAAATATAAATATGCCAATCCTATATCCATTGGGTTTAATAATGAAAAAGCATTTAATGGATAACCCAATTTAATGGGCCCAAAATATATATGGAACTATTTAAGAAATGAAATTCAAACTAAATTAAATTTTATTATTGGTAGCAATTATATTATTGTAGTACATCCTCAACATACAAGTAAAATTTACCATTGATTGCTTGCACATGTAGCAAGTTAAATGCACCTTAATATGTCGCCAACTAATCATCAAAAGAAAAGTTATGATTTCACATTTTAAATCAAACGGTTCAAATTAAATACATTTGTACATTCCTTATATGAGGTACGTACAATCATGATTGCATCATAAACTAGCCCTTGTAATATAACTATATATCATTGCAGCAAATTAAACAAATAATTCTCGCAACTCATACGTGTGTGTATCAACGACAACTTTCATGCTTTCGCTAATATATTTCTTTTGTGCCAATTATAAACCTCTCATGAGTTGTCTAGTGACTTGTAACGCAGTGGTATCAATCTCTCATATTATGTGGACGATCTCAAGTTCGAACTCGAATAGGTTCCTTTGTGCACTTTATGTTGTACAGTTTGTACTTTAATTTATTTGATTTGATAATATGATAATATTGATTTATTGAAAGGATAAAATTTGTCATTTGTAATGTTTTTTTTTTAAAAAAAAACACTATTATGACCTTAATTTTGGTACGATAATAAAATAAAACAAAATTGAAATGAAATTATCTATAATAAATTTAAATTAATATAGATATGTAAGTCCTTATGAGAAGGGCTTTCTGATCTTGGAAGCAACTTGCATATATATGAGAGAATATATGAACCATCATCTCATAAGAAGTTTCCCAATTACTAGTGATCATATATATCATTTTTTTGTAATATTAGTAATTAATTTTCTTTTTCTCTAATCTGAAAAAAATAATTCTTCAAAAAATATATATAACAAATAATAAATAATAAAGAAGATCAAAAAGGGATGATTGAAAAAGGGGAAAAATAATCCTTGTGTGTCTCTTTACACATGCATGCATGTTCCTGATTGCTGAGAGAAACAGAGTAAAGGTTTCTGCTTTATTTGAGTTGTGGTCAGAATCGGCCCCCTCTAAAGATAATCGGATAAGAGTGTTTGGATGAGTTTATAAATTTTTATAAAATAATATATTAAAAAGTTTATAAGATGTAATTTAGTAAATTTAAAAATATATATATATTTTTTCAAAATAAAATATTAAAATTTTTTAAAGCCTTTTAAAAAAAAATAAGTTTTATAACTTATTTTTATAATTATAATAATTTTTTAATTTTAATGTAAAATTATTATCGCTAATATATATTTTATAAGTTCAAAGATCTCAATTAATTTATCCAGATACTTCAAGGAGTTATATTCAAATGTATAAAATTTAAAATCTTATAAGCTCCAGCAATATTTTCTAAATATAGGGCTAGTTTGGTTGAAATTTTAAGTTATCTTATAATACTGTATAATGTGATTTTTTTATCATCGTGGTATAATTTGGCTGTCATGATAAATAAACTCATGACGATGGCAAGTTAATTTATGATGAGAATTACACATATAAATATGGGCTTTTGATATTCTTGCGAGTCTTGATTTTTATTATCACTCTAATCAAACAAATGATAAAATAGAATAAAAATATTATATCTCACCTTATCATCCCAATCAAACTATCCCACATAAACTTATAAAGTATTTTAAAATATAAACTTAGCCAAACATCCTGTCGACAAAGATTATCTTGTTAAACAGTGATATCTTTATAAGATTTTAGGCTTATCAGTTCTTCTCTAGGCATTAGAAAAAGGTGCCACAAAAGAAGAAAAAGAAAGATGACAATTTTTACTATAGTCTTTTTCAAGATAGCCAGGAGATAGGTATAAGCTGCGCCATTAATTTTATGATGCTATATATATATATATATATATACACTTTTCTGAATTCTTTTTGATACTTTTTCTCCTTTTCTCTTTACAAATGAATTTAATTGGGATTTTATTCTTTTTGGAAAACCATGTTTAATTATTCACTACAAAGTCATTAATATCTTTTTTTTTTTTTTTTTCATCAATTGGACTCTTCGCGGGAGTACTAAAGGAAGAAAAGGTCAATTCGGTCATTAATGAATTGAATTTTATTATTCATCCATGATTGATTTGAATTCGATTTGTTCGACTTCATACTTGATTTGATCACTTTGGATTATCTATTTCATCTCTTATTTCAACTTGCTGTATTTATACCAAATGTATTTGATTTACAATCAATTATTTTTATAAGAAAATATTTAATATATGTATCATATATTTAAGAAATGAAGTAGGAGATGAAATAAAAAATAAAATAAAAGATTTAAACTGTGATTTAATGCATATTCGATCTGTTTTTGATTCATAAAAATGGGTACGCCCTTAATTGTTCTACACTAGTCATTACATACTAAGTAAATGCACCCTAGTATAAATACCAAATGCCCACCATATTCTCATCTATGACAATCCTAGGTCACCCACACTTAACTTTCCAATTATCCGTTAGGATTTTGAGCTTCAAACTGCGTTAATTTTATTTCTTATTTCATTTCATGAATAAATATTAAGGGTAAATTTTATTACACCTTATTATTCGTTTGGTTTAAGTGACAATAAATACTTATATCCGCATGAATATCAAAAGCTCATGTTTATATGTGTAATTATCATAGTAAATTAATTTATCGCTCCTATGGTTTTATTTATCATGCTAGCCAAACTATACCATAATGATAAAAAATTACAATTACATGATAAATAATCATAAGATAACTTAAAAATCTAATTAAACTAACCCTAAAAGTGTCAAAAAAAAAAATTATACAGATAATTGATAATCGATCAAATACACCTTATATATTTTCATGAAATGGACTAGGAAATATGAATTAAAATACATAGATTATGATCTAGAGAGCCAAATTAATTAAATATCCTTACTGTTATTGATCACTGCTCGCATGCCTTCAGTATGAAACTATTTTATTTGGACAATTCCCAATAATCCTGATATATTTCTCTAATTTTAAAATCTAAAACTCTTAGTCCGTACTACCCATCAAATCTATTCGATCCAAAATATCAACTACATCATTAATTTTATGATTATATATACACACTTTTCTGAATTCTTTTTGATACTTTTTCTCTTTATTATCTGTATCTTGATTTTGGGTATATCAAATTATCTTCTAGTACAATACAGTTTTTCTTTCTCCTTTTCTTTTTGCAAATGATTCTTATTGGGATTTTATTCTTTTTGGAAAATCATGTTTAATTATTCACTGCAAATTATTTTTACTCTCTCTCTCTCTCTCTATATATATATATATATATATGCCCTAAAAGTCATTAATAATCTTGTATATAGTATGCCTGGCTATATTATATATTGCATAATTTTTTTTTTATTAATAAGAATCTTCACGGAAATACTAAAGAAAAAAAAATTCAATTCTGTTATTAATGAATCAAATTTTATTACTCATACATTATTAATTTGGATTCGATTTGTTCGACTTCATACCCAATTTGATGCATATTCCAATATTCGATCTGTTTTTAATTCATAAAGATGGGTACGTCTTTAATTGTTCTACACTACTCATTACATATTATATAAATACACCCTAATATAAATACCAAATGCCCTCCACATTCTCATCCATGGCAATCCTAGGTCACCCACACTCTACTTTCCAATTATCCCTTAGGATTCTATATTTCAAATTGTTTTAATTTTATCTCTCATTTTATTTCATGAATAAATATTAAAGGCTAATTTGGTTGGGAAGATAAAGTAGAATATAATATTTTTATGCCATTTTATCATTCGTTTTGTTGGAGTAACAATAAACACTTATACCTATATGAATATCAAAAGTCCGTATTTATATATGCAATTCTCACGATAAATTAACTTACCACCTCCAAAGATTTATTTATCATGCTACCCAAAAACCACACAAATTATCACATGATAAATAATCATGACACAACTTAAAAATCCAACCAAACTAACCCTAAGTGTGTCAAAAATTTTATTATAAAGATAATTGATAATCAATCAAATACACCTCATATATTTTCAAGAAATGGACTAGGAAATATGGATTAAAATATATAGATTATGATCTAGAGAGCCAAATTAATTAAATATCCTTACTATTATTGATGACTGCTCATACGCCTTCATTATGAAACTATTTTACTTGGACGATTCTCAATAATTCCGATATATTTATGTAATTTTAGAATCTAAAATCTTTCTTAATCCGTACTACCCGTCAAATCTATTTGATCCAAAATATCAACTCAACTGTTTCGAAGGATTACTTTCCAGCTAAATCTACCCTTAAAGATCAAATTCCATATCTGCATATAGTGTCAAAGTCTTCCACAATATCCAAAAATAAAAAAACATTCTAAAGTTGATTTTCCACACCACAAAATGGGATTGATCTCCAAATGTATGCATACCTATCAAAATATATGCATTCGATTTTGCAGTGTAAGCAGCCTAACTTTTCATGTCATCACTGCCGAGTGACTCTTGACTTATTGCCATTCCCTTTTGCTTTCTTTCAAATAAAATTGCGTCATTTTTTATGGAATTGATGTTAAAATAGCAGATGATCTTTTGTCCATCACATCTTCCTTTATTCAAATCTTATCCTAAATATAAAGCCATGAATCAACTCTCTCTCTCTCTCTGTCTGCTTTGACTTTTTATGCAGTCGGCTGCTGAATCTGATAGCCAGCTGCTTCAATTTTCAGTCCAAAGTTGCTGCATCTCCTGCTTCAAGATTGACGTGGGCTGGCTGCACAAGCAGTATAAACTAATGCCTTTTTAAAGTTATACTTAACAGTCAAGCGATTTGTAATCTAAGCAGCATACGTCTTTTTTATTATATAAAAAATATTGTATTTGATTCGAAATAGTTATATTGTGTATTTTATGTATATTGTGTGTAGTTTATATTTTGATTTATTTGATTTGACAATAAAAAAATATTAATTTATTGAAAGGATAAAAAATTCGTCATTTATAATATTCTCTCTAAAAAAAGTTATACTTGAATAAAATATTTTATAATTTGCAAATTTAAATTTGGATTGGGTCAACCTAATTCGACCCGTTATCAAGATCTGATTTGGTTGGCGACTTGGTGTGCGTCGTTTTAGGTTTTTTGTTTTAATTTATATTTTATTTACATATTCATATTGTTAAAATAATAAGAAAAAAAATTGAGAATAATAGTCGGAGTCGCACAATGACATTCTACGCACTACATTATAGCAAATTTGTGTATCAAAATAAAGCATACACCTCAAATTAGAATTGAAGAATTATAATTGGATAGAAGCTATTTTATTAAAGAAAAAGAGAAAAAAAGAGAGAAATACTTATGCGATTTGTTTATGTATTATTACGCAATAAGACTTCTTTATTTATAGATTATGATTTCTGCAGTTATAACTCTTTAAAGGGTTGTGATTTTTTATTTTGTTAGATTATGATTTCTTCAGTTATAACTCTTTAAAGAGTCGTGACTTTTCATTTTGTTGTGCCTGCTCTGTATATGCGCAATGTACAAATTATGCTCCAAAAGCACCAATGCATCTTTGCTCCAGCACAACCTGGCCTTTCTTGGATTTCTTTAGAACACAAGTGATGTTGCAAAATGCTGTGAGTATAGGAGAGTGAAGGTTGGATATTATTTTGGACTTGAGATCTGCAACCACAACACACGTTAAACTAGTCGAGGTGTCTCCGGCTAAGGCACTCCGACGCTCAAGTTAGTTCTGGTAGTAAGGGTAATTGAGTAGAGTATAGAGAATATCAAGTGTATAGTGTAGAATGATATTACCTTGAGCGTGGTTGGGTCTGCAGTAGTTATAGCTTTATGTGGACGTAATTTTACCCAAGTACCCTTATCAGGTGTATTAGCTTTTTCCCATGCTAGGTGGTTGAAAGTCATTCCATGTCCAGATTCTAGTACTGTGCCAGATGGCTAAATCTCCTATTTTTTCGGATAACCGTGCCAGCAGGGGCACGTGTCTGCCAAAGTTGTTGGCATGGTTGTCAGAATTGTTGGCAGCAGTTGCATCGGCTGCCATGTGTTATCGGAGTGAGTTCGACTCTTCAAATCAACATGCCCCGCGGGGATCCGAGTGAACGTCGGAGGTCGATCAATATCGACCAGACCCAATGCTCGAATTATCGAAGTAGTCTTCAGGTCGATACGGGTCGACCATGTACACTCCCAAGTGAGGTCGATACTGGTTGACCAAACAAATTCCATCTTTGGGTCTTGTAGGCTGTCTTGTTTGATGTTGGGCCTATTGGGTTATTCCATATCAACAAGTTTTTTGAACTCACTTGCCTTGTGTGTAGTGTTCGAAAAATTGGACCATTCATTAAACTAGAAAATTTATTAATTTACGGTTCACTGGTTCAACAGTCGGTCGGACCGAAATTGAGTCGCAATTAAACCGTAACGTCATAATTATAATATATATTGTATATATTACTTAAAAATTAATGAAATAGCAAAATATAAAACATAAAGAGTTTAAAGGATATTATCTAATATTACAATCCAAATTTCGCAATTCATATAATAAATTATTGCAATAATTTAAATATATCAAATCTAAAGTTTAAAATTAAGAGTGTGTAAGTTAATTCTAAATTCTAAATTCTAAATTCTAAATTAAGACTTATGTTTTACTTTTAGATAACTTGTGAGGTGTATCTTAACCTTTAAATTTTATATTTAAATAAAATAATAAAAAATAATTTTATTAAAAATTAAATAAAAAAATTGATCCGATTGAACTTAAACACGCAAATGCATATGTTGTCGAAGCTTTTTTGAATTCATGGAATGTGGTGAAATACGTGGAAGGTAGTAGAAGATTCCTCTTTACACGGCAGCGCCAGCACCATGTGTCTTTATTTTATTTTTTTTAAATTTCTAGGTGGTAATTTTCTTTCGTGTTTCTACTTGTTTTTGTCTTTATTATCATTGCTATTTTAATTTTCAAAGAATGCATATACATAGATAGCTGAAGAAATTGTCCAAGGGGAAAAGAAAAAGAATAAAAGGAAAAATAAATTGTCAGAAGTGGGATTTGAACCCACGCCCTCTCACGAGGACCAGAACTTGAGTCTGGCGCCTTAGACCACTCGGCCATCCTGACGTCGATGCTAGATGTCCCGATATATATTAGATATTCATCTGTCAGCCGTTAACTAAATGGACACTTAGAGAAATCTTTTGGCTTGTTTGTTTATGAATTATGGCATTTTGCCAAAATGGTTTTTGGGAAATGGGTTGGAGAATGTGATGATAATTTATTTATATTTTGGGTGGTAGATGAAGAATGAATTGAGAGAAAATTATTTATTTGTTTGTGTTTTGCAATGGACAAAGTGTCACATCAATTACTTTTATGTTGGGTTGGTAAGACGAAATTGATATTTTAAAATTATTTATATATGTGTATATATAGATTAGGTAAGAGAGACAAAAAATGATAGAGTTAAATATTGGAGAATGAGTAGAAAATAAATACGAAGGGTATTTTGAGCCATTTTGAGTGTATTTTGGATAGTAAAATTAAAAAATATTATGAATTGTTTATTTATATTTTAAAAATTAAAAAATATTTTGACAAATTTCAAACAAACAACCCCTTTACATTTTTTAGTAAGCCCAGGAAATCCATTCACTAGTTCATGAGCCCAATTGGCAGATGCATCACTACCAAAATTAGTAGTTTTAGCTTTAGTTACCCTTCAAAAAGTGGTGTCTACCGAGCAATGAGACATAGCTCAATTAATTTCATCTATAACTTCTCATAAAAGAGGTTGTGAGTTGGAATTTATTTGAGAGAGTAATATATAAATCAATTATTTTTGTAATGAAGGAATTTCAATTAAATTAGTCCTTTTATGGGGCTGTAATAAAATTCTTTTTTTTTTTTAAATTAAGTAGTTATAATTGAAATAAAATATTTTAGGTTTCTATGATCACATTATAGGTGGATAGCTCAAGGTTGCAACAGCTCACCAAATCAAAATTTGGACTCTATGGGCAGAGTAGCTCAAGAAAAGACTGCAACAGCTCAAACTAAATATTTTGAACTTTTATGGTCACACTTCTGTAAAATAACTCAAGAAAATATAGCAATTTAATTACCACTCCTTTACCTTTTTCTCAATAAAAATAACAATAATAGAGTTAACTTAATGTTGTAATCTTTCAATTTTATTAGCAATATGAGTGCATGTGACTGATTTGTTCATAATTTTGTAAATTAATTTTGAATATAGCTTTTTGGGTTAATTGCATTAAACCCCCCAACCTATGATCCTCATTGCATATTGCCTTTTAACCGTTATCGATGTACAATTTGACCCATAAACTAATGAAAATATTCACCAACACCACATTTTGCACTATTTCGATGAAATTTAACAAGAATATTTCGCTGTTTTCAATCCACGTGTCAAATGCTCATTGGTTACATTTCATTAGAACAGTGCAAATGTGGTGTTGGCGAATATTTTTATTAGTTCATGGGGTGAAATTGCACATCAACAAGATTGGGAGGCATTATGCAACGAGGGTCGGGGGTTTATTGCAATTATCCCTAGCTTTTTTAACCAACCAATAAATCAAGATCTTAATTAGGTGCCTGAAAGCCTCTCCTATCTGAAATGACTTTACTATAATCGACTATTTGGTACTAATAATTTATCAATCAATTAACATCCACATAGCCAAAGAATAAGAGAATCCAATTCCCTTTTAAAGCAGCCAACACTCTCTGCTAGCTAGTTGCACAGGAAGTAGAAAGCCTCCATCCTATACATGCACATATAGCAGCAAAAAAGCCTTTATTCTAGAATTTTTTTTAATTTAATTTAATTTATTTAAATTTTTTTGGGCCCTCCTCAAGCCACCACCTTGGAATCCCTTTCACACAACCATCGGTTTGGCCATTGGGAAAAATAGGTAATTTGGTAGAAAATTGTAATACTGCTTTTAAGTGGATCGATCGTTGATCAAAGTTTTAATTTAAATTATCTATTTTAATATATGTTTTATCTTTTATTTTACTTTATTTAATATGTATCAAGTGGATATAATTCACAATCAGCTATTTTTCTTAAAAAAAATATAAGATTAGTTTTCTTCAACGCACATACATACATTAAGAGTTTATTAGGATTCAAATCTCGAGCTTCACAGTTATATATATATAAGGGAGATGTTATTAGACTAATTAACCACTCGGCATAAAGTGAAATGGGAGATAAAACATATTTGAAATATACAGACGATCCAAAATATTTGAGTCCTAAAAAAAATTGAAAAATTGGTAAAAATTCTCTCCATGAAATTTTAAAAATAAACCATCCACGGTTTGGCACTTTGGTTGTAACTATATTTTACTTATTCAATTTTTTTTATTTATACACACATACATTAGAATTCCGTTCGTATTCAAACTCTTGATCTCCCACATTATGTGATAAACTTATGCAGCTGAACCACATGACACTCTACTTTGTTTACTTAAATTTGTATACACTACATTTATTTGCTTGTAACACAACCTTAGGAAAAAAAAATCAAAATTTAAAATATAAAACTAACAAAGGAAGAGTGGAATTGCGACTAGAAAAAAGTGTATATATAGGGAACACAGATTTCTTTCCCAGTCAACTCGTATTCCTCTCATTATATCCCCCCCAACCCATCCTCTCCTCAAGATAATTTTATGGGCTATAGAATAACACAACTCTATCCACATTCTTGCTCTAATTTTCATCTCCATAAACCCTATTATAACTTCAATCACTCTTCTCCTCATTCAATCCAAGAACTTTTCTGCCATCACCAACAAATCAAAACCCCAACAACTCTTCGATTTTCCTCCAAATGTCCTCAAAAATTTGTTCTTCCACTCTTTGCATCATCTCCCTCATTTTTCTTTCCATGGCTAAAGGTACAAATCTCTGTAATTTTTTCATTTTTCTGCAATCTGAACTGTGCATTTACAGCAATTCTTGTTTTGCTTTTTTTCAGGTAGTTTAGGGGCTACATTTACGCTAGTTAACAGATGCGACTATACAGTCTGGCCGGGGATACTATCCAACGCCGGCAGCTCCGGTTTAGACACCACCGGCTTCCAACTCTCGTCCGGCGCCACCAGGTCCTTCCAAGCTCAACCTGGCTGGTCCGGCCGGTTCTGGGGCCGAACCAGTTGCTCATTTGACCCCACAACCGGCCAAGGCAGCTGCGCCACAGGCGACTGCCGCACCAACCAGATGGAATGCAATGGCGCCGGAGCAACGCCGCCGGCCACCTTAGCAGAGTTCACAATAGGCTCAAATGCGCAAGATTTCTACGACGTCAGCCTCGTCGACGGCTACAACCTGCCCATGATCATCGAAACGGCCGGCGGTTCCGGCGCTTGCGGTACGACTGGGTGTATAACCGATCTGAACCGTATGTGCCCGAACGAGCTCCGGGTAGGAAACGGGCAGGCATGCAAGAGCGCATGCGAGGCGTTTGGAAGCCCGGAGTATTGTTGCAGCGGTGAGTACGGCTCGCCGCAGACGTGCCGGCCGTCGATATACTCCGAGGTATTTAAGAATGCATGCCCGAAGGCGTATAGCTACGCATACGATGACGCTACGAGTACTTTTACGTGTAGTGGAGCAGATTATACGATCACATTCTGCCCTTCCCTCACAAGGTACGGAAGATTCATTTTTATGTTGAAACTGATATATTCTTATTCCAATTTTATTATATCCTCTATTGTCCTTCCTATCATTAAGATAAATATATTCCCAGTATCAGCATATTTTATCGATTTTAATTTTCTATTTCATTCTTTATTTCATCTCTTATTTCATTTTATGCGATACGTGTATTAAATATTTTTTTATAAAAATAATTGACTAAAAATTAAATAAACTTATTATAAATACAGCAAGTTAGAATATGATATAGAATAAGAATTGAAATAGAGAATCAAAGTGATATTTTACAATGAAAATTCATCCAATAATTGGCTAAGAATTTGATAACTTTTACGAATGTATGATAGTCAAGAATTGTATACACTTGTTCAGATATGACCAATGAATGGAAAAGAGTAATAGCAATGCTAGCAAATAGCAAGAATCTTTTTAGTGACTTTGCTTTCTAATGTATTACAAGACCTACTTTAACATATTTATTCTCATAAATTCTTTTTTTTTTCGGTTAATATTTCATCATATATTTCATTATATGTATACATCAAAATTTATATTTGATGTTAAATTCAAACCCTCGAGTATCTCTAATATCATATTGGAATTATCTTCTTTTTTTTTTCCAGTCAAAAATCTTCAAGAGACTCAACGCCAGCGATAGCCGGGACGACAAGTGGGCTACCACCACCGGAGGCAACCGCGGCGGGTGGATCAAGTTCTCAGCCACAAGATATCCAGCCGGGGTGGCTGCCAAATTTTGTCATCGGAGGATCATCCCATTTTGCCCAGCACTCTAATCCCATTATTTTTTCTGCAGCAACAATCTTGTTTTCAATCTTGTTTCTTAAGTCATAGGCTCACAGTTTCTGACTCCCAATTGTAACATGAAACAGATATTGCAAAGCACAATTTTGCAAGCGTATACGTATAGAAATTATTATTAATTTTGAGATTAATCATATATTGTGTTACAGTAATTTTCCATCTTTGATTTATGAATAATCAAAAAATGGGCCTTTTTTAAAGTTGGTTTTAGGCTTTAAAAAATAATAATGATAATAATAATAATAATAATAACAATTGCTTGAGGATGAAATTTGTTTAGCGTGGTTGGTGGATGCTTTTTTAAGCAAAGGTTGGCTACTTTACTGGAACAACAAGCTTGGTAGTTATGTGATCATTTTAGGCCCTCAACTAGAAAAATATGATGGAATCATATTGCCTGCCACAAGGGCCTGCTCCCATTTTCAAGATTCTGGCAGATTTAGTGTATTTCATATATTCTTGATTTCACCAAACTTGATGTCATAAATTTGAAGCTATTAATTTGCTTGCCGTTATATATACAGTGAATGGTTTCCTAACAATTTTCCAACACAATTTTTTTGCATTTTAGATCTTCTATTCCATTCTCTATTTCATCTTTTGTTCTAATCTATTGTACTTATGTTAAACGTATCTGACTATCAATTAATTATTTTTATAAAAAAAAATATTTAATACACTTATCATATTTCATGAAATGAAATAGAGGATTTAAATCCTTTTAAACATTGTGAAAGCTATTTGTAGTGTCCAAACAACTTGTATAATGATGGGCTTTGTCTAGTTAATTGATTAGTGTTTCCCACATAAATTTAATTTGAGTAGTTATGCAACAAGAAGTGATGAATTCTTATAATTCAATCCAAAGTGGGATTTCAAGCAATGCGTAACCCATAATCTTTTGTCACTCAAAAGTTTCTTGTAGTCGGTGATGCCTACGTATCAATTACTCACATAAACAAACAAACAATATATATTTATATTTGTATGCATTCAGGATGCTTATTTTATCATCAAAATGAAAACTCAACTTTATGAGGTATTATTCAATCGGCCAAATAAAATATTTTGTTCTTATAGACAGATATCATATGAGAGATCAAAAAATTGCTTATGAAATGTTTTGGGGCATGTAAAATATTTGATTACATCCAAGCACATAATATTTTATGTTGCAGAATGAATGCATAGACAGGTAGATACCTTGGTTTTGTCAAATGATCTAATCTTCTTTATTATGCGCTAAGAATCCGACCCTTCTTTTGGTAGTCGCGAAACCTCATTGGTAAGTGGTGTTTTGTTTATTGTTGGACGGTTGCAATTAAAAGGCTTTTATAAATTCTTGTGCTTAAGATATAAATAACTTTGATTATACGAATCTTCCATTTTTCGTAAAGCTCTCATGTACCCTTGCTATGATAAGTAAAAAAAAAGTGATTCTCATTTGAAATAAAAACATAATTTTCCACCGTAGGAAATGTTGTATGTGCAATTTTGAGATTTAATCACTTGCTTGAACAATCCTGCAGCTGCATTTGTGTCGGTGGACGACTTTGGGTATTTAGTAAGATTTCCTGAAAGTTTTGTAGATGGCCTAAAATTGCTAGATAAAGTAGTCAACAGGGTTTTCTGGGTTACTATGAATTCTCGACATTCCGCTGTGTATATTGGATGGTTAAACAAATCATACTATTTCTGATTTCATATTTGAGATACTTGTTTCTGTCACAGAAATGTATTCTTGTTGACCATTGACGTACTGAACCTTCAACATTTTGTATATGTAGATGTGGTTTTCCACGAAAGACAGATAAACCAAGGTTTTTCGTTGCCAAGTTCAAAAGGAGATGGACAATTTGATGGTGCGCGTTTTGTTGAATACAACGTAGTTCATGTCATTTATTATTTCCCCCAAGATTTCTATGCTTCCCTTAAGACTTCATGTTCTACAAAAATAGGACAACCTTTGGGTGTACGCATAGTCCTTGCGTAATGAGCAAGGCGAAAGGATGAGGGATTGAGCTCTCCTAGGCTTTATTATCTGTTAAAAAACCAAAGTCCCGGGTGGATGGAGAAAAATTCTTGAGAAAGCGAAAAAGGAGAGCGCCACAGAGAGAGAGAGAGAAAAAGAGTAAATATAAAATTACTATTCTATGTTGCACAGCAAAAACACAGAGCCGTAGTCCAAACTATGGTAGGAAAAGGAATGCTGCATGACAAAATTCTTTAAGATTATGCCTACAGTGACCAGTGAATTAGTAGTCACAATTCCAAATCCTAAACAATGCACTTGATAAAGCATGCAACAACTCAAGGATTTTTGAGATCATCAAGTTTCAGTCACCCTACAACTCGTCTTTCACATACTCTTCAGGAGCTTCTTCAGTCGTGGAGGATGATTCTGTTTCTTTTGCAGTAGATTCGGTCTCGACTTCTTCTACATCGTCTTCCTCCTCAACTGTTGCATCAGGGCTGATTTTGAGGCTGTTTTTCACGGAGCTGTAGATTTGGGAAGCAAAATCCTTCGGATCATTGAGTATAAAACCACTCTCCATGAGTGCTGTCTGGTACATAAGTTGCGCAGTTTGCTTCAAGTTTTCGTCCTGTGCAAGGAATACAATGAAGATTAAACCAAGATGACATCACAGAGAGGAAAGCCATGTCTTAGATATCGAGTAAAAATACCTCAGGGTCCTTCACAACTAGCTCTCGAAGCTCCTTGATAATTGGGTGCCTAGGGTTAATTTCAAGCACCCTCTTGCCACGCATGTAAGCCTGCTTGCTAGCGTCTGATAGAGTTTGAGACTGCATGATCCTTTCCATGTTTGCACTCCAACCATATTTTGATGTTACTACTACACATGGAGAGTCTGCCAGACGGTTGCTTATCTTCACATCATCAACATTGTCACTGGCAAGAGCACCTTTCCACCATTTGGTCAACTCCTTGAATGACTCCTTGAGTTCTTTGTCCTTGGAACCCTTCCCAATTTTCAGTCCCTCTTTGGAGACATTCTGGAACTTCTTGTCTTCATAATCCATCAGATATTGCATCAGATATTCATCCACTGGGTCAGTGAAGAAAATAACCTGCGAGTACAAATTGAATTTAAGTGTTTGAGCTTGCAATATAAACACTTTCAAGCATAAAAATTTAATAGGGTAGCAACAATCAACCATTAGCAATTTGAACAATGCTCGGGTGAAAGCTTACCTCATAATTCTTCTTTGTAAGTCTCTCAAGGAATGGAGATTTCTCCAATTGTTCCTTGCTTGTTCCAGTAATATAGAAGATATCTTTCTGTCCTGACTTCATTCTTGAGATGTATTGATCCAGAGAAGTTAACTTACCATTTGAATTAGTGCTGCAGAGAGAAAAAGAACAATCAATCTTTTAACTTACAGTTCAAATTGCAAGCAATTATACACCGTCCTGATTTGCTTACGTTTCAAATCGGAGAAGTTTTGCGAGGCGGTTTCTGTTGGTTGCATCCTCAATGATGCCAAGCTTAATTGACTTGCCAAATTCATTCCAAAATTTCGCATATTGGCCTTTCTTCTCATTGCTGTCACTGGATTCTTCAATATCTGCAGCAGCATTAAATTTCACAATCAAATCACAACCAGTAAAGCACTTGGGTTGGAACAGTGGACCAGAAGTAAAATATATGTGACATAAATCATTTTTAACCCCCTCGGGCATAAGAATAACAATGACATTGCTGAACTTAATAAGCACCATGGAGAATCAAAGATGCTATATGCTAGTTTGTTTCGTTGACTAGCAGCCAAAAGTTCTGCAATATACATAACTATATCTTTCTGTGTCCCATACCATTCTTGTCTTCATTGTTAGATTCATCAGGGTCCTCATCAGCAAGTTTGCGTATCATATCAAGGGCCTTGCGTATGAGTTTCTTTTTTATTGTTTTCAAGCTGCTATGCTGTTGTAGCATTTCTCTTGATACATTCAGGGGCAAGGTGTCAGAATCAACAAGACCCTGGTTGCATAGCCCAAATAGTAAGAACCAGAGCTGAAAGTTCAACATTATCATAATAACATTCATGATTTTGAGAAAACAAAGATTACCTTCAAGAAGTTCAGGTACTTGGGCAGAAGCTCATCAAATTCATCTGAGATAAAGACCCGTCTGACATACAACTTCAAATTGGATTTCTTTGAGTTGTAGTAACTCTCGTACAAATCATGAGGAGCCTTGGGAGGCACGAATAATACAGCCTTGAATTCAACATCACCTTCAGCAGTAAAATGACTCCACGCTAGAGGATTCTCATCACCAAAGTCCTGTCAGCATAGGTAAATAAGTTCAGTCAAACATTTGAACTGCTCCACGAGAAAAACAGAAACAGAAACATGAAATGGATCCCACTAGACTGGATAAGGTACCCACCTTGGCCAGAGAGCGATAGAATTTTGTATATTCTTCATCTGTCACCTCCTTTGGGCTCCGTAACCATATAGCTTTCATATCATTCAGTAGCTCCCACTCATAGGTAGTTTTCTTCACAGTCTTTGTCTTGGGTTTTTTCTCATCCTCATCTTTATCAGCACCTTCTTCCTCATCTTCCTCTGAAGATTTGCTTTCAGCTGTTCATGCCATCATGGGTTTAGATGAGACATAAGTACTAGAACACATGTCGACTTAATTATTACATCCAAGTAAATTCAGCAACAGAATATACACAATTACTAGAAAGGCTTTACAGATAAATCATCCATACATGTTTCCTCTTCATCACTTGACTCATCTTCATCAGCAGGAACCTCCTCATCCACTTCTTTGCTAGCCCAAAGTTGGATGGGGAAGTTGATGAATTCAGAATACTTCTTCACCAACTCCTGCAATCAAAAGTATCAAAAGTAAGATCATCATGCTCAAAAGAATAATAAGACACAAAGAGAAACAACATAAAAGAAGTTATGATCCCAAAACCAAAGAAAAATTCATTCCTCATAAATGTTATGAAAAGCTATACAAAGGACATCACCATAAGATTATAAAAGATGATGATATCCGCTATCAAAATGCCTTTCTAGAAGCAATATATTCAACTTTAAGTTGCTCTTGACATAACAGAATATATAAGAATGCTACAATTACAGTTAACTTAACACATTCATATATGATTGAATTGGTTATCTGATAGCAAGAGCATAACTGAACACCACACCATGCTTTCTCTAAATTGATTTTCATGCCAAGTGTGCCAACAAAGATGGATACTGTCATTTTTGACCCATCCATAGGAATGTAATTTTTGATAAGATTCCATATGTTAGGTGCTCGATAACGACACAACACTTTAAATAAATGAACCAACAAACAAATATTTGAACCCAGACTAGTCATAGGCAAACACCATTGACAGCTCTGGTGAAACAATTTAGCTAAAATATCACTACCTTAATGGTTTCATACTCTGCCCTACTACCGTTAGATAATGATATTAACTTAAAAATTGTGATGTCCATAAACTCCCACTCCCACCCCCACCCCAAGAAAAGACAGAACCAAAGTTCATCATAGATCGACAACAGATATTGAATTGTAACCAAGCTAAAGCTATCAACGTCTTGGTCCATGTCCAAATTGGGTTTCTCACGAGACAGACTATATTCTGTTGGGCATTTACCGTTCCTTATTTTTCTCAGTGGGATTTGTCCAAAAAATCTCCTAAGTGGTGACTTTCAAGTAACTCTTCAACCCTTAATGAGGTCCTAACACCAATCGACCACACTCAGCCATCCACGAATATTTATAAGCCAAATCCGAACGCATACACAGGTGATTGTACAGATGATAAAGCAAATCAAATGCCACTTCTGGAAATATCACTATAACCACGTCATACAGAAGCTAGAATGACCAGGATATTAACAGGGGAGAGAGAGAGAGAAAATGATACTGGGAGTGGCTACAGATCAAGTGTGAATGGATAATGTCTTAAGCATATAATACATTCTATTCTTGGGACAGATAATAACCAAGAGATATGATCTCCAAATCATGGTTGTCCAATAAGATCAAAGCTATAAACAGTTAAGAGAGAGAGGCCAACTATTTATGCACCTGAAGAATAAAAAAGCCTGAATAAGACTACAAACCTTCAATTTGTACTCATCCAAGTACTCTTGCGCTTCATCCCTAAGGTGCAATCTAATTTCAGTTCCACGACCAAGTGGCTCATTCCACTTATCTTCTGAAATTGCAAAAGCTCCATCAGCCTTAGACTCCCACACATGCCTGTAAGTGGTCACAATTTTGATTAATCATAGAAATTACCATCTGTAAGGAATTACTTATTAAATAAAGGACTCTGGTGCAAAATACATACTGTTTGTCATCATTATGTTTGCTAACAACTTCAACATAGTCGGCAACAAGATATACTGAGTAGAATCCAACACCAAATTGCCCAATAAGGTTTAGATCTCCACTTGTCTGCATTTTTTCGACAAATGCTGTATAGAAAGATAACATATGATGAAAATTAGTAAACAGAATTACTTAATCAGAAGCAATAACTTAGAGAGCAACCAGCTTTAAAACTATCACCATACTTGCTCCAACTCAATGAATAAATACCTGAAGTTCCAGATTTGGCAATGGTACCCAAGTTCTTGACCAAATCCTCCTTTGTCATTCCTATACCTCTGTCACGAATTGAAAGTATTTTCTTTTCTTTGTCCAACTTAATCTGCAAACATTAAATCCAAGGCTTCAGAGATCAGATTGAGCAAATTAATTTCCAGATAGTCCAGTTTCAATAATAAATTTCAGATTGCATGAACTGCTTAAGAATGTGCAATAACAACAATGTAAATTGAACTGCTCAAAATTTAAATCAACAGAAGCTACAGCAAACAGTCATATGATATTCAAGCATCCCTGGGAAAGTAATTTCACTTCAAACTCCGTATACTGATAAATTCAGATACTTTAATGTGAAGACATAATAAAATGCTTTAAAAACGTGATTCAAATATATAATAACAACCTTATAGCAAGAGGCTTCTAAGAACTACAATGGAAAAGTTTAAGCAAAATTCATATGCAGTAAATAGTAACCTGAATCTCGAGCTTGGTATTGTCACCTTCACCCAAAATTTCCTTGTCAGTAAGTGATAAGAATCTAATCTTGTCCAGAGCCTGAATAAACGACAAACATCCACACATCAATCTCGAATTCTTTATCAAAGATACTCTTAAATACTAACCAGACAACATGACAATAAACTCACATCTGAAGCATTGGAGATCAACTATCTCAAGAAAATATCTTTATTACTGTAAAGAGAGTTGATGATAATATCCATAAGCCGCGACACCTCGGCCTGGAACTCGAACTTCTCTGCATTCGCGCGGAGTGTTCTTCTCGACATCGACTCAGCCTCTCTAAATCACAGTAACAAAATCCATAGACACAAAATTTTTACTAACTAAATAAATGTGAACCACTTTCAATAAATAAAAAATATTCAAAAACCTCTTAGCGACATCAGAATCTGTAGATAATCCATTCGGAACAGCGCCGATCTTCTCTTCCACCTTCGGCGGATCAACCGGCGCATCTGAATCGACTTCTGCATTTGCGTGTATTTTCCTGCCTAAAAAGCACCAAATTCATACACCAAAAGTTCAATTATCCCAAAAATACTTCATTTCAACCAAAACCTAAACATAAAACAACTATATGTCGCACAGTTCACGAAGCATTGTTCGAAATGCTCGAGTAAGAACCGAAATGAATACATTATTATTGAACCATAAACAACGCAAAAAGTACCTTGATCTGGGAGAAGAAACAAGAGGCACAGTAGAAAGAGAACGGAGGGGATCGTCCACTTCCTCATTGTGATTTGCTATGAGATTTTCACTCAGATTGCTAGTCGTGCGGGACTGAGATATACACCGAGGTTTTATATAAGCCTTAATGAGTGCCACGAGTCAGAGCGCTCCGATTGATCTAAAATTGCCACCGTGGAAAATCTTACGGCGCTCTGAGTTAGTAACCACCTGGTGGGTTTTGATTGGGTGGTCTTTGCTCGCTATACGTCGAGAACCTGGTGCAATGAGTGCCACGAGTTAGAGCGCTAAAATTGCCACCGTGGAAAATCTCACGGTGCTCTGAGTCAGGTTACCTCGTGGAGGGTTTTGATTGGATACTATTTGCTCATTAGACGTGGAGATGCGGGTGTGGACCCCCCTCCATCCAAAAATTTCACAGGGGAAGCTGTGGGTCTCTAGAAAACTCCATAGAGAAGACTTCGAAGACTGGGTTTGTTTAAGCGCGGTGCGGGTGTACGGGCTTCCATGAGGTAGAGTGTTTCTATTTGCTGAAATACAGAAGAGAGCAGATCTTAGGCCTCTGACCGTACACGTGGCAAACAATAATTGGATTGTGTGAAACATTTCCACGTGGCTGAAGCAGAGGAGTACTAGAGCAGAGCATGCGCACGCTCTACTTTTATATTTATAGTTAGACTTCAAATGTCGTGTGTTTTACGTTGGTACCCCCGTTAAACTTATCTCAAATTAATAATAATTGTTTTATATAATTATGAGACAAGATGGTCAATAATAAATTTGTTTTGTTTGTTCTTTTTTTAATTATATATTTGCACACATTTCATCATAATTTGGATCTCAAATTTTATATTTATATATATGTTAAAATAATATTACTGAATTAAATTAGCTATTTCATAATAAATATATT
>JACGDI010005438.1:781409-791696 GCA_014898725.1 Jacaranda copaia
TTTTTAATTTAAAAAATAAAAATAAAATGATAAGAGTCGACATCAAACCCATCTCCAAATTAATGACACCATCTTTTAGGCAGATATTTATTAGGCCTAATTTTGTAGGTAGGTGTCAAGTGCTCTTTATTAATATATATCCAAAAATATACATGAATGCACCGCAAATTGATATCCATTTTAACTTAAACTATTACATCAAAATTCAAATAAAGCAATAGCCATTTTTGGCCTATTTGTGGTACCACCACTTGTCTATTTGGATAAGTTCAGGTCAAGTGGATGTTATCCTCTGAATTATTTTTTTTTTGCATTTATCTATAATTAAAATACTTAATAGTTAAAATTATACTATGGTGTCAGTATTAGATAATATCATTACTAATATGATATTATGTGATCTCATAATTTAATATTTTTAAAATAAGTATGTACGTAAAAATTCTATAATACGAGGAAAGGATAAATCATAGATGCACTATAAAAAAAATAATATCAATAATAAAATAATAAATTACTAATAATATGTATGAAATAACAATAGCTTTTATCTTGTAGTTAATAATATTTCTTAAATGATAATAATTTTTATTTAATCATAATATGACTCAATAGTGATGAAAATTATTCATAACTAATGACATCATATGATAACAACGTAGTGATAATAAAAATTATCACTATAATTTGTCATAAGGTTTTTATTATTGGTAATAACTTTAATTTTATTTTTTGCCACTATTTAATTTATAAAAATGATTAAAGTACCAAAACAAAATTTTCTTTTCCCTTAATATATATAATTAATAATAATTTTTACGGTGTCATTAATTTTATTTTATTTTTCTTGTAGTGACACTCCTCACAAAATAACAATGGACTAATTATATATCCTTTTGTTCCTTAGAAATATGGTTCGACAACACTCGAAGCACCAACCAACAATGGACGTGTTGATGATTTGAAGGGCTATTAATGTCATAACAATTCTCAAGCCTTGTTTTCTAAAAGATAGAAAATGGCATATAAATTTTCAAAAAATTAAATGCATTTTAACAATTAGGAGAATAATAAGGTAAACATGTCTATTTTTTGTTGAAGAAAAATTTATTCTTAAGCCATTTTACCCATCACTCGTGTCTTCCAGCTTGTGGTCGACTTTTTATATTTAGATTAATTTATTTTGATTTATTTTTTTATTTTAATTTATATTTTATTTCATGAATATATAATACGTGTATTAAATATTTTTTTATAAAAATAATTAATTAAAAATTAAATACATTTAATAGATATATCAAATTAGAATAATAGATAAAATATAAAGTGAAATAGAAGAATCAAAGTAAATTTATTTAATTTCAAATTTTGTAATTTGTTAGTAGATTATAGATCATTATTACTCATTAAATGTTGATTGATTGATTGAAATAATCATTCATAATTGCTATATCTTTGTAATATTATTTAAATAATCATAAAAAAGATTAAACTTTGGGTTGTTTATTTAGTAATCTATTCTATTTTCTATTTTAAATTTATATATTTATATTAAGTATATTTAATTTTTAATTAATTATTTTTAAAAAATATATTTAATATATATTATATATTCATAAAATAAAATAAATTTTGCCGTTCCAAATGCCACGTGGACTCATTACCTTCGGTATATAGGAAATCAGCCCAACCCCAGCATATTCATTACTGTCTCGCTGAGAATGGTGGGATGATTTTTACCTTTCTCACTTCGTTACCGAAAGAAAAGTAGATAAGCTCAAAAGCCATCCTGGAGCATTAAATTACCACCCGCACCCCAATTCGTCTGTATTCTTGTTTAGCCACAAATTTTCACACACCGAGAACCTGATGCTCTAGAAGATTCGACGACGGACGTACATGGCGATCTCCGACGCGGTAGTGAGGAATTTGACAGCTCTCTACTTATTGGTCATTGCAGCTATGAAGGCTTACGGCCTGGCGACGGGGCGGAGCTTCAGCGGCAGCTGCCTCATCGTCTTCTCCACGGCGGTGGTGGCGTTTATCCTGATTGCGAGCCTCGCCTGGGATGTCTCGCGGAAGGCGACGCAGGCGCTCGTGACGCCCGATCGCGGCCACGAATTGTGTCGCGGCGGCATCTGCTGGCACGGCGTCGCTGTCAAATCGCCGGCGTCTCAGGTCCGGTTCCGCCTCCCTCGACACAATAATCTTTGAATAAAATAACAGAAGGCTAGTTTGGTTGCATCGAATTTGGGGCGTCGATGCCATCATGTCATGGCATTTAATTAGATTAAAAACATAGTCTGCTATAGAAATATCCTTCCAGCTGTTTTGTTTTCCCTTTTTAGTTTGAAAGGAAAAAATAAACAAGAAAACAATTTGTTTTTGCTTTCTTTTGTAATTATATATCTTAGTGTAAATAGCTAAGTATAAGAGATTTTGTAGTCGAATTTGTGTGTGTGTGTGAAGCCATTTGTGTACATATGAATCGAGATATACGTAAGGTACTGACATATTGTTGTTGATGAACGCAATTTCAGTTGAAAAACTTGTTTGTTTTCACTTTTGAACTATTCTAATAATTTGAGACAGCGTTTTAATGATTTCTTGAAAATAATGTTAGACAAAATTTAATCTAGTGGTTTTAACTTTTATGGCATAATGGATGATTCCAAATACGAATCTACTTGCCTCTGGTAATATTTGGTTAGGAATTGTATGCTTTGTATAAAGTGTTTTGGAAAAATAAGTTGTGGTAGCCAAATTTGGAATGTGATAAATATTTATTTATATTTTGAAGAATAGTTAGAAAAATATTTTGGGAAGTTTTGATACATTGTTTATATTTTGGAAGGATGAAGGAGATAATTTTTATTATAATGGTTAAATTAATATTTTTTTATTGAATTTTTTGAGTGAAAATATTGAGTAATTTTTTTATAATAAGAATAATAATAAAATATATATTACATGTATATAATATATATTTATATATATAAAAAAATGAAAAAGTTTGGGTGATAATAAAAAATATTTTTAATTTGACATTTTAAAGGAAAAAATGATATATGTAATATTTGTCAAAAAATAACCAAACAAAACCTCTGTTTCCCTTTGCCCCTGCATCGGTCCAAACGTTGGATATGATACATAAGATAACAGCATAGCACAAGTTGGTATGTCTACAATTATTTGATTGGTCTGCGTCGCACTTCCTCGCTAATCCAGCAAATATTCCATTGTTTCCTTTTTTGTTTTTTTGGGTGGGTGGGGGGTAATCTTCATGAAATTAAGGGAAAGGCAATTTATTTAGGACCCGTTTATTTTATGATACGAGATGTTGAGTGATGGTATGAAATAAGGAATAAAGAGTAAAATTAGGATAATTTTATATTTTTTAAATTATATTTATTTTATAAGATAATATGAATGACAAAAGTAAATAATTTTATTAATTGTTTATTTGAATTGAAGATAATATTGAGATAAATTTTAAAAAGATTAAAATTTAAAATATTTTTTAATTAAAAGAAAGAGAAATAAAAATATAATATTTTTTAATAATTGAAAATAGGATAAGAAGAATTCTTTTTCCACAAGCCAACAAAATTGTTAAAAACTTGAAAACAACTTGACCGGCGTGATAGCCGCACGTTATTTGAAGCTGCATCATTTGTGGTGTGATTTATTAATTGTTTATTTGGATTGAAGGTAACATTGAGATAAATTTTAAAAAGATTAAAATACTCTTTAATCAAAAGAAAGAGAAATAAAAATATAATATTTTTTAATAATTGAAAATAGGGTATGAGGAATTCTTTTCATAACCCAACAAATTTGTTAAAAATTTGAAAACAATGTGATTAACGTTATAGCCACAAGTTATTTGAAGCAGTAGCATTGTGGTGTGATAATTTCATCAAACCAAAAATGGTCGATGTTTCATTAATCAAAATATATTATTTTATACCAGGCTTGAATTTTATACTGAGCTTCTATACTACGAAGTAAACAAGACGTTAACGTTAGGTGGCATAAAATGCCTCATCCCTATAGTTGTTAATGAATCAAACATTTATTAAATAATTCAATATTCGAATTCAAATAGCATATTTGAATTTGAAATTTAATGAATTCGAATTCAAGTCTAGCATAATATTCAGTATATAGTCGAATCCAATAATATTCTAGTTTGATATTCGATAAAATATTGAAATATATTTTAATATTTATTAATATTTTCATTTCTCAAAACTTAAATTTTTGATGATTTATAATAAAGAAACCATTGAATATTATGTCAACTATTACATGTATTTGATATTTACATTTTAGATAAATCAAGTATTTTCATTTTGTAACTATAATAAAAGGAAAAAAAATAATAAATAATTCAAAATTCAAGTAAAAAATTAAATTGATTGAACATTCGAATGGAATTCGAATATGTCGAATAGTTACTTGAATCGAATTTGACCCCAATTCAAAATTCAAGTCGAATTTAAATACGAATACTAATAAAATAAATTAAATCGAATCCAAATCCTCAAATATTCGATTATACGAATAAAACAAGCTTCTGGATCCAAATCCTTGAGTTATTGAATTTTTTGCATTAGAAAGTATATATTTTCTTGATCAAGAGTATTGAAAGTATATACTTGTACGTGTTGGTAGCGCAAGTGCGGATGGTTTCTCGACATGCTAAGTAGTTTCTTGTTATTCAAAAGTTAATTTTTGTTAATTTTCTACTAATCTAAATGATTAATAAGTTGCGTACGTGAGATTCAACCTTTTTTTCTTTAATTCTACTCAATTTGAACATACGTCCTACTCTTTAGGTGTGAAATATATACATCTTCTCGAATCTTTTTAGGTAGTCTGGTTTCATATAAATTATGAAATTATGCATGATTCGATTATAATGCAATTTTATCATGTAGTCTTTGGTCTAACAGTATAAGACTTATAAATGAATTGGAAATTCGAATTTAACATATATTTAATGTGCATGTCTAAATTGAGTGTTTTATCAATAATATATATTTAATTGAGTGGTTAAATGTAACTCTTCATGTGTGCATCAATAAATATTAAAAAGAGAAGACACTAAATACAAGAAGAAGAAAAAGAGGAGGAGGAGCAACAAAACTTTGGGAATGTTTGGTTATGTTTCTCTAAAATAAAATTATTTTGAGGAAACATAACCAAACATACACTCATTTTTCCTCCAAAACATTAAAAATGGTTTTCTCACGATACTCTCTTCTATCCTACATTATTCTGAAAACATTTCTATTTTTCAATATATATACATATTATATATATTATTTTAATAATAAAAAAATCACTCAATTCCATTTTCTTCCCAAAAACCTAACAAAAAAATATATTGATTTGGCTGTTATAGTATAAAATGTCTCCCTCAAAAAATAAACAAACATATAAAAATTCTTCAAAATCAATTTTTAACTATTTTCCAAAATATAACAAAAAAATCATTATATTTCCTAATACAACTTTTATATTCTCTAATATCACTTTCAATATTTATTCTCCCAAAACACATATTAAAATCACACACAAAAATATATAACTATTCATTCTCCCAAAATATATATTAAAATCACACAAACAAAAATATAACCAAACATTGCCTTGGTAATTTTTGAAAAGAGGTACTTGAACTAGAAGTGGGACTGGCCCTTCCTATTTCTTTTATACTAAGGAAAGACATGAATCGAAATATCAATTACACGCACGGTATGTGTGGTGGTTGAAATAATGAATGACACATCGCATTCCTCGAATTTATTTCTACAGTTCAATTATGTCTATGTACGAATTAAATTAAGTTTCATGTACATATCAAATTCTTGCAAGCATTTGAGTGGTCATGTCAATGGGAAGGATAATATCTAGTTGTCCAAGCTATAATAATAGTATAATACTCATGTCTCTATTCAATAAATAAATATGAGATTCAGACCCAATTCAAATTTATTAAGAAAAATAAAATGAATAAGAGTAGAATTTATATTCATAAAATATTCAAATATCCAATACCTAAAAAATAACCAATATCAAATATTCATGTTCCAACTCCCTTATTCTCAATTTTAATCTTTTTTACTTATAAACTTTATTTCATTATCATTTTCGTCAAATTTAGGGCCAAAAATATATTAAAGATAATTGAACGGGCGTAATTATGTTTATATGCAAAACTTACCTACATATCTTATACCTTGAAATTACTCATTTTTCAAATACTCAAATTTAACTAGTTAACTCAAATTATTTATATCAAAATTAAATTTATACTAATAATCATGGCATACTTGAAGGGGACATTTGGATGTATGAATTGGATTTGATAGATTATATTATTAAGTTCCATCAAATGCTTGATTTTGGATAAATAAGTCACTGATGGATAAATGGCCCGATCTATTAATCCACAAATTAATTTATAAATAATCTCCATTATTTGGTTTACTCCACAAATCAATTTATAAATAATATTCATAATTTGGTTTACTAACACATATTAATGTACCCAATAATTAATTTTTAATAGGTTTGTAAAATTAATTTAATAATAGATACATTAAACTATTCAATCAATGCATTAAAATACATTTTGTGGCAAACACATTAATAAAACAATTCAAATAAAATAAGACCTTTTTTTATTTATATTTAAAAAATATTTACTAAATGTAATAGCATAATTTTTTCCCACTATTTACATTTATTTGATTGAATATATGACATGAAATAATAATAGTTCAAAAAAATGAAAAGAATAAAGTTAAAGAAAGAAAAAATAATATCTTAGAGGAAAAATAGAGAGGAAAAAAATATAATACAAGGAAGAGAGAGAAAAGTGGTATGTACTCTTGTGGTACTTATTTGTTTAATATATAAAAAATTAAATATATAAATTAACTAAATTAAAAATTAAACGACTAAAATTAAATGTATACTCTTTTTTAATTTAAAAAAATTGAGCTAACTTTTTAAAAATATATTGAAAAAAATTAGCCAATATTAATAAATTACTCTAACATTCAAATATTAGGTAGTTTTAGCACCTTGGTTGATAATAGGAAAATTTTAAAAAGATGAAAAAATTGATCAGGTCAAAACATAATTAAAAAATTTGATCTAATAAACTAGACCCAATGGTCTTGGGTTTGATAGGGTAGGGTTAGGTTAGGGTCTACTGTCTGCTTATTTTAGGATATGGGTTTAATTGAATCTATAAGTTAGATATGGTAGGATAAATATAGGGTCTGACTATTTTGGTATATCAAGGTATGGATTTGGGTAGGTGATTAATAATATCTTACCCATTGATAGGCCTACATCCGAGTATGCTTTTGAGTAAAGAGTTCATTTGCTTGAGGTAGGGGTGTAAATAAAATGAAATGATTTGCGAATTGTTCAAACTAAATCAAACAAATCGAGTCGAGCTCAATAATATTCGGCTCGAAAAGTTCGCAAGTCTAAACAATTTTTTTTATGTTTTGTATATATAATTATGTATAATAAAGTTTATAAAGATAAGTAAATAATAATAATAATAATAATATTTTGTTTGTTATTTTTAGGAAAATAAAAAGATTTGTTTTAAAGTTTATAATTATAATTTTATTGTGAGCATAAATGAGTTCGAACTAATCCAAACATAAATGAGTTCAAGTTCATTTAAATTCATATGAATCAAACTCGATAAAGTTCGATAAGACTCGTATGAGCCTTTGTCTATTTAATGAGTTGAGTTTGAGCTTACTAGATTGGCTTGGCTTATTTGCCAATAGTTTGTAAATAAAATAATTTTATTTCTATTTTCTTCACTAAAATTTTAAAAGGTCATAATCTTAAGTACCATTTGTTTGACCAATTAATTGAACCTTAGGAAAACGTTTAACTTGAGAACTTTAAGAGCCCTAAATTGTTTATATTTTCCCTTCATTTTTTTAATGTTATATTTGGACTTTGAATTGTAGTAAGAATAATTTTCTTCAATTCAAATATGTAACTTTATACTTTATTTCTTTATATATTTTTTAATTAAATTTCTTGATTTAATGAAAGTTTTTATTAGAGGACAAATTCGGTTGCCGCCATATGCTTTTGCATTATTTTAAGGGATAATTGCATTAAATTCTCCAATTTATGGCCCTTGTTGTATATTGCCCCCAACCGTTGTTGATGTGCAATTTCACTCCCTGAACTAATGAAAATGTGTGCCAACACCACATTTGTTCTATTCCGATATAATGTAATCAATGAACAGTGGGCTGAAGGCAACATAATATTCTTGATAGATTTCACCGGAATAATACAAAATGTGATATTGGGGAACATTTTAATTAGACCAGGGAGTGGAATTGCACATTTTAATTAGTTCAAGAGGTGAAATTGTACATCGACAATAGTTATGGGGCAATGTGCAATCAATATTATAGATTTGAGGGTTTAATGCAATTAATCATTATTTTAATTAAAATTGATCGACCAATAACATCTAGAAGTTGCCCTATGGGTTTGTTTGGTTTGATTTTCAAAGTCCATTGTTACATTTTTTATTATTCTAAAAATAAAACAAATAACTTTTTATATATTTTTATTTTTATTTTCAAAACACATTATTCAATAATCTATATATCGTCACTATCTATTCCATTATTTCTACCTCTATCCACCTACAATTTATTAAAACCAACATAATTATTACTTTTTCAATAATATATCCAAATACAAACTCATTTTCAACTTATTTCCACTAACTACTTTCTAACATTTTGAAAATAATGAAAATAAAAATAAAATCAAATGGGCTCACAATTTCAGCTGGTACCCATAGGGCTTTGTTTGTTTATGAATTGGGACTTTTTGTCAAAATAGTTTTTGAGAAGTAAGGATGGGAAATGTGATGACTGTTTGTTTGTGTTTTGAGTTGTAGATGAAGAATGAATTGAAAAAAAGTTATTTGTTTGTTTATATTTTAAGAGGGAATAAGATGTCACATCAATAATTTTTTAATTGGATTGGTGGGGTAAAATGGATATTGTAAAAGTATTTATATATGTGTGTATGAGTGAGTGATAATATGTGTATATGTGTAATTGAAGGGGGCAATTTATGACAAGTAGTGTATTATTGGGAAATGAATTATAGTGTGAATAATAAAGGTATTTTGGAAATAAATTTTATATTTTGAGAGTGAAGTTGGAAAATGTGTATTTTTTATTTATTTAAATTTTAAATTTTAAAAATTAAAAATTATATTGAGAATTGTAAACAAACAAGCCCTCGTTTCACGACAAACAACTGAAAATGTTTCTTTTTCAGTCTGCTTGCTGGACATCGGTGAGGTCTCCCTTTCCTTCTCCTTTGGAATAAGGTGTTTGAAGTGACAATTGATTAACTTGACTATTTTTTGGTTATGAAGCAAAGCTTATTTTTTAAAATTTAAAATAAGTGTTAAGTTGTCAATAATCTTGACAAAAATTCTTTGATATTCAAATTAATTTAAGATTTATGAATAAAAATAATAAGTAAAAAAAATAAAATTAATAAAAATTATATACTTCAAAATATCAAATATGAAGATATTTATATGGATAGAAGATTGTTTAGCCCAAGCCATATCATTTTAAGGGCCTATTTGTTTTTGTTTTTAATGCCCCTTTTATTTTCTATTGAAAATGAAAATAGAAAGGTGTTAATTTTTCTCTCATTTTCACAAATATTTTCATTCTCAAAAATATTTTTTCAAACAAACTTTTACACGCTCTCTATTTTCACTTTTTTTTTCTCCTACTCACATTTACACAACTTTTAATATAAAAACACTGGTGGTGTTTGGATATGTTTTATGTTTGATTTTATTATGTGTTTATTGTGTGTTTTGAAAAAATAAATAATGAAAGAATTGTGGGAGAATGTGAAATGAAGGTTGGGGAGTGTGATTGATGTTTGGTTATGTTTTTAAGAATAGTAAAAAATAAAATTTTGGGAGTTTTGATATGTTTGGTTATGTTTTGTATGAGATATTTTTTATTATAAATGTCAAATCAATGTTTTTGTGTTGGTGTTTGGGGGTAAATTTTGATTTTAATGAATTTTTTTAATTGTAAGAATAATAATAAAAAATATTGTGTATATATGTATATATAGTGAATGGATATGATTATGTTGTAAGTTTGTAATTATTGATTTAATAATTAAGTGGGTTGTATATTATAATATTTTATAGATTTATTTGTATGTTGA
>JACGDI010005438.1:795804-807661 GCA_014898725.1 Jacaranda copaia
GGCTGTATTACTTGTAAAGGGGGCCTGTTGAGCCTGTTGGGCTATCCCATATCAGACACAAATTCATATCTTATTTTCAATTACTTGAGTATCTTACAGGTCCAAGAAGTAATGAAAATAAACATATTAAAGATAAAAAATATTCAGGACTCAATAATTTCAGCAATATTATTACCATAAGGTTGGAATCTTTTGCAGGAGTGGGATCTGTTTGTTTTGAAACCTAGTGTTTAGGTTTGAAGGCCCACTTAGAGATTAATCATCTCGTGAGCACGTCAATCAGTGCTGTTGAACTACTAGAGCTATCATCATATTTGAAACTGCCAAAGATCTCTATCTTTGTCTTCTTGTCTGTTCAGTATTGTTTTGGAAATCAATATGAATTCTTGTTGCAGAGGGGACTACACTGATAAATGTTGAAATGTCTAGAGGGGATAGATATGTGAAATGCTAGTAGGATTTTCGTGCTATCAGTTGATGTCAACAAAACTGAAACTGTAAATGTTTATAAAAATTCATTGAGCTTTTAATGAAGATTCTAGGAAGATTCAATATTTAATAAAGGATGGTTGAGATGATTGTGATTGTCTATCCAATCTTGCTGCTGGTATGAAACTTGAAACAGCTACAACCGAATTGTCAATTCATGTAGTGGGCATTTCAGAGTCTCTGATTCGAGAATGAAATGTTAAGACTATTTTTTGCTTAATACAAAAGCAATGTCATATTTCCAGAGGATGGTATAGTGTGATAGTGATGTTGGAAAGGAAAAACCACTCTCTTATCTGAATAGCGAGGTGGTTGTCTTTTGAGTCCTTTTGGTGCCAGTTTATTATGTGGCATTCTGCTATTCATGTTTGAGCATATTTCTGGATTCTGGAGGAACATGAGATTTGGACCTGCTTTGCATGATCGCATTTGCTGTCCTTTTACCAGATGATCTTGTGGCGGAATTTGAGTAGAGTATAGCATAAAACATGCAGATGGAGGAAGCATTTCTTTTCTTATGCGAACACCAAATGGTCTTCAACTCTTTAATATTTGAAGCAACACAAGAGGGTTGAAGCTTCATCTCAAGTATGCATATGATTAGCCGAGTGGCCTATGGCCCAACAGTGTAGGTCTCTCAAATAATGTGGGAGGTCAGGAGTTCGAGTACGAATAGATTCTTGATATGTGTGTGTATACATAAATAAATAGAGTATGCATATGACTAAGGTCTTCCTCTTATGAATGGACGCAGTCGTATTTGGTGACATAGGCTTATCATGATCAGGACTTCTTTTTGTTGAACGCAATATAGGTTGTGGGCAAAATTTTGTGTCTGTTGGCAAGTGATAAGATGTTGAATCCCTTAGACCTGGATGCCAAGAAAGAGGGTGTCTAGTTTGCAATTTTTCTGGGTTGAATTTTATCCATGAAGCACATTAGAAAGGACCAGACGTTGAAGTTCTGCAATTTCTCGTGATGGCATGACATTGTTTTCACTATGATCCATGGGCATCGAAAAATGTCATTATCCTTTAATTTTGGGTACTAGTCAAATGGCATTAATAGTTTCCCAAGCAATAAAATATCAGAGAAATCAAAGTTTTTGGTATAATAATAAGATTGATGTGAAATAGCCTAAGCAGCATTAACACTTAAAAGAGCTTCTCTGAAATACTCTTGCAAAGCAAAAGTTCTAAATTTCACCCACACCAATTATATTTCTGCTGCATCTATCTATCCCCATCATCAACTAAAAGAACCAACTACAATTCAATCTCATTATTACAACAATCCAGCATATGTGTTGCAGAAAATTTCAACAATTCAGAGCAACTCATCAGGAATATGCAATCAATTTAAACAATCCCAACCACCACATGAGTATCAATTCTGACAGGGAAAAAGGAGCAGCTAAATAATCTCAGACAAGCAATAAGTTGCAGCTCCTCCGCAATCTCTTCCACGAACATGACATCCATATTATATATATACAAGAGCATTTCCAATTAAGATTCACTGAAATGTAAGAGATCGATACTACAATATGAAATGTGCTTTATACAAAGCATTAAATAGACCAAGAAATTAGAAACAACTTAAAACAATTAAACCTACCTTCTGTATTTATCCTGGTAACTTATCTCAAGAATCAAATTACAGCCACAACTCCCCTCATTATTTAGTTTCTATCAATCCCTCCCCACCTATGTTAATATGGACTCTTTTACCTTGGGTTAACTAATGCTATAAAACCACTAGCCTGCTCTTAATGGTCCTAGTCTGATCCCAAGAAATGAAAACCAGATAACTGACTCTATTTCCATGGGGGCATGTAATTTTTAAAAGGATAATTTTCCCACCCATTTTCTGGTTCTTTACGCTTCCCACCTACAACTGAACCAATAGCGGGTTGGGAATTTGACCTCAGCTGCTCGTCCATTGACCTGACTTGACCTGAGGTTAAGAACTGTGCAAAGCTTGCTGTTTCCCTACTTCCACCTTCTGCCAATGTTCCAGAGTTGAGATCAAAACTACTTCTTGAAGGCCCAACAGCTCCAATTCCATTTGAAGGGGTCGAGCTGGTCATGTTTACGAAAAAGGGTGGTTGAGAGAAACCAGTTGGCATGGCTGGAGCAGAACCAACAATCTGGGGGATAACAGGTGCTCCTCTAGAGTCCACCATGTAAGGAAGGGGTCCACCAGATCCATATATTGTAGAGGAGAAAGGCGTACCAGGCCCAGATGCAATGTTGTTGTAACCATAAACTGAAGAATGGGCATAAGGAAGCATGGATCCAATCCCCAAAAAATTCCCTGGTCTCCCCAAGTTAACATCAAATGCCAGCCCTGAAGTTCGGCCATTTAGCACCAAAGTTGGAGAAACAAAATCTTTACGGTTGACCTCCACTCTCGTGCCCATTATGGATATTACGGAGTCATCTGATTTCATAGCTCCAGAGACACTGAAATTTTGAGATAACTTACTTAAATAGGAATTATCAGAAGAATCATTGAGAAGAGATGGTTGATCATTTAAATCAATGTTCTTTAAACAAGGCTGCTTGGAGGATGATGAGGAAGAGTGAGACCGACTTTGGTTGCCATTTCCTTGGGGAAAGAACTGCGCCATCTGCCACTCTGATGGGCGAGCACCATCTTCACTTGTACGATTCAGATCCAGTTCGAGACGTTCAGATTTTCTTGGATTTGTTTCCACAGAAGATTCCCCGGAAGGAAGGCTGGAATATGGAGGAACATTTTTATCAGGGCATAGGTCTCCTGTTCTGCCATCAATACTTTCAGCCACGTTCAAATCTATATCAAGACATCCTTGTCTTTGCTTAGAACTGCTACTGCTTCCCCCAGTAGAAAATTCCTTTTCACTTTCTGGCATTCGGCGAGGGGATGCAGGGCGGAAAGCACTTGTTGCAGCAGAACCTTTCCATCCAAGATTCCCCTCAAACTGCAAGGGAGCAATAGGCTGTCCAGGAGCTGCTGCTGCTCTTGAAGCAGAAACAATTGAGACTGGTATCAAAAATTGATTCCCAAGATGATCAGCATCTTCTGAATAAACTTCTTCATTCAGATCAAAATTACACAGGCTTTTCTCTGTATTGGCGTCTTCTTGAGCAGCCTCGGTGACTTGAGAGGTATCCATATCTTGCATACCATTTGTCTGCTCTGTGTCTGGGTTCTCAGAACTAGTTGCAGATTCTTCCTGCATTGGTGAAGCTTCAGCCGACAAATCTGGGTCATTTGCCACCTCCTTAGGTGAGCCCTCACTGGAATGGGATTGTGTTCCACTCATGGAGTCCGGGCTATCTGGCTGCTGTGCATTACCTTCTGGTAGTTCCTCAGAAGAACTGCAACTGTGTTCTCTGTAATCCACAACTTCCCTCTCAACTTCTATGGCGACTTGCCGAGCAACTTCTAGAGGATCTACAATTCCATAGAGTTCAACATCAGACTTCTTAACATCCTGATCAGGTTCTCTACGTGTTCCCTTTCTGGCAGACTTACGATTATTTGCCAAATTATCACCACTTACATGCAGGTCAAGTTTTTTTATCTTTCCATGATCTTCAATCCCTGATAGGAATGCCCCTAACTCCTTAATATTTTCCCAACTCTTCTCACCACTAGATGGTTTGCTTAACACACGACAATCACCCCTTTCTGCAGCAGTAAGTGCACTAGAACTTCTGCATTGATTTGCAGAACTGCCATCATCCAAGGAACCCTTCCCATCAGAGTCCATTTTCCTAAAATCAATATATGATGAATCTTCATTGCACAAACTTTTGTCCCCAGCAACAGAAAATTTTTGTGAACTGGATTCTGCTACAGATTTCATCGCATCTGCAGTATCAGAACATGAAGGAAGAGGCTGATCTTCTGATGTGTGAGATTCTTCTAGCAACACCAATTTCTCTGGTGAACTTTCAATCTTTGGGGCGTGCTCTATATCACTAGATAACTCCAACTCATGAAACAGCGTCTGACCATCAGGAGTATCTTCTCTAGAAACAGCTGGATGACAAGATTCAATCAAGGTAGCACCTACTGAATGACAAGCAGGAAGCCCCATGTCAGGCTTCTTTAAGGAAGGTGAGCCTGCAGGATCCAAGGGTTTGTCATCACCAACAGCAGCGTGAAAATTTTTATCTGAATGGTGTGGACTTTCAACCTGGCTAGGATGCACAGCATCAGAACTTGTAGATGGCACTGGATCATCTCCAGTTGATTCCTGGCCTTTTTCTTTACAAGACGTTGCTCTGGAGAGAGAATTATCTCTCTCAGAAGATTCTGAATGTCCACTACCTCTTCCAATATCTGCACTCTTCCCCACCTCATCATCAGTCAAAGCTCCAAATTTTTCAACAGCTGTAGGGGATGCTTCGCTGTCTTTCTTCCTTTTCCAGCTTTCAAATAGCACTTGAGCTTTATCCTGTACCTTGGAACTACTGTGGACAAGGAGATCTTCAACAGTTGTCCATATTTCAGTAGCCACCAGTTTTTCATAGTCGACATGCAGTTTTCCAAGTGCTTGCAACAAATGAGTAATTGACTCTTCCACAAAACCATCACTTGACTCAATGCTGAACTTCTGGGCATCTTTCAACCACTTACCAATGAAGTGAAGGCCATTTAAACGAACAAAAAGATCAAGACAATCCTGGTTCTCAGTGGCAGCTATAGCACTTCCAACTGCAGACCACTGCCTGGTTGCTTCACCAGCATTCTTCACAATACAGTCTCTCTCTTTCTGCATGACATCCACAAGTTCCTTGACTCGAGAGGGGACTGTAAGCCCATTATTCATCTCAGTCAAGGTGAAGAAGTCGTCGAGCGTCATAATCTCTCACAGGTTAGGACTGGAATAGAAATGCATCTTCTTGGTTCTGCCCCCTGCAAAAAGTTATCCATTAAAGAGAGGTTAAAGGCACATATCCCAAACTCTTAACCATCAATGATTCATTGTAAGGTTCCAATACAATAACAGGTTGAAGATCACACAGAACAATCAATCCAATTTGCATTGAATACCAAGTTGAATGTAAAAGTACTGTCCAAGATGTTGGCGGCTGTGATGATTAGGGTTTGGCTGGAGCTGTAAAGTCAGTAATGCTGCAAACAACGAATTGGATAGGAAATAAAAAGATATTGTAAGTTATAGGACTGAAGATGCTGAAGAAGGTGGCCTGGCAATTGTTTGTAGCAGGAGAAAGATATAGGACTTGGTGCCTTTGAAAGAGTCTGTAAAGATTCAAATAGTTGTAAGAAAAGAGAATGAAAAGATCATTCATCTGAATCTTTTCATTTTAATGGCCACTACTTCCTGAGTAAAGACTTGTCTATCATTTTTTGCAGTAAGCAAAAATTTCATTTGATAAAGTCAAATCTGAGCAAATAAGTTAAGTGCTAGGATGGAAAACTAGAGGTATAAAGGCAAGCAGGCAGCAATTGACTATAATAAACATACTATCATAACATGCCATACCACCTGATAGAAATAACACAAAACAATGAGAAAACTTCAGTCAATATTTATTTGTCAAGGAGCATGATGCAAATGGAAAACATAGGACCTACATGGCAACAAGCATAACAAAACCTAGCCTTTACCAAACGCGAAAGAAATGCCATAACATAAACTAGGCTGGATCAAACCTCTAAAGCAGGCAAAATTGAAATAATTGACAACAAATGGTAGTCCACGCATATGAAGCAAATAATAATAAAGATGAAAATGAGGTTCTCCAAAACAATCAGCAATTCTATACTAGAATTGAAACATGAACATAAAACGAAAATGAACTAAAAGACAGCATAAAGAAACAGATCCAATTTCTCTCTAAAGCATAATAAATCCACTTCCACTCAAAAATTGGAAATATCAAACAGTCCACTGAAACAATGGAAATATTCAATACAAGCCTTATTCTAATGGTTATCCAACCACAAAATTTTGAAGCCTGATTCCAATATCATCTGAAACATATGCCAACTCAATTATGAGGAGTTAAAAAATTAGGATTACTAGTACTTTAAAGCAGAAAAAATACAACCAATTTAATGAACAATACCATCAAGAGACAAATCACACGTAGTAATTAACAAATGCAATTAAACTTTAAAAAGATCATCATGATATGCATCACAATTAGAAATCTAACATGATTCAGCAGCCATACAATATTTACCACTTCATAAATACCCGCTGATCACTTTTGAAACTTGACAAACTGAAACTAGCCTAACGAGGGTGACTTGAATCCTGAAAAGGAATAAGAAATTCAGAAGAAATGGTTAATAATTAATAATTCTCAATCCAATTATCGAAACATTTCTCACATCAAAAAGAGCTCCAAACAAGAAACTGCAATTCAATTACACAGTCAACTAAAACCCACCATTCACAAAACCAAATCTAGGGTTTTGCACAACTAAAACCAGATTTTCTACCAAATGAAAGAAACAGAAAAATTCAAAAATATACATAGAAAGCTTATCAAAATGAAACAGAGGCCAGCATATAACCGAGGTCCGAAACCCTAGATTAACAATTTTTTACCTCTGTGTTGGGAGTCAGCGTGTTCAAACACGTAAGGTGCAGATATGCACGCAATTAATACGAGATGCATGCTAGAGATTTCGTTAATATTATTGCAATTAATGCAGCAAGATAGCAAATCAAATACCATTCAATCTAGGGAAAAAAAAAATAATATATACAGAAATCCTGAAAAATTAATGAAAATAAAAACAGAGCTGTTTTACCTCTTTCAAAATCTTGGAAAAAGCTCACGATTCCCAAGCTCCAGCTCCTTCGAATCAAAAAACCTCAACTTTTTCTCTTAACTCAAAACCCCCCAAATTCTTTCCTTCAGCAGCTCAAAAAAAAGAAAAAAAAAATGGAAAATTTGAATAATAGGACAACGACTTTTGCTGAGAGAGAAACTTTTGCTATGTTTGTTTGAAGTCTAATGTTCCCTTCTTCTTCCTCCTGCTGAATTTTCCTTTTTTACTTTTCTGAATTTTGACATTTTTTATTTTATTGCTTTAATTTTTCTAACAATGCCTGTTTGTTGGTCTGTTTAAGTTCACAAGTGGGGATTGAACACGTGCCGCGCGAGTGACTAGCCGATGACAACCCGGCCCGCCCTTAATGATTGGTTTTGGGCCCGACATCTACCCGACCCGAAGTACATGAATTTATATTTCCTATTTGACACGAGAGTGTAATTCCATTGTTTTGTAATTTTGCTATATATATATATGTATATATTCAAAATACGAGTTTTAAGTACAAATATAGATTTTGCTTAGTGACTTATAGTTTTAGTGGCATTCTTTTTCTTTGATTAAGTGAAAGGTTTTATGTTCGATTTGTAATGAGTGTGTTATGTGCTTTATGTACTTTATATATAGTTTATACTTTAATTATTTGATTTAAAAATAAAAATTTATTTAATTTGATAATAAAAATATATTATTTTATTAAAAAAATAATATCTTATCATTTATAATATTCTCTAAAAAAAGTATAAATATAGATTTTAAAATTTGAAATGTGTGAATAAAATTAAAAAAAATAGACAGCAATGGCTCAAATTAGACAACTAGACTCGTTGGACAAAATATTTAATATATATATATATATATATATAATTAGTTTAAAAGTTAGAAAATGAAACAGAATGCGAATTCCTTTTAAATAATTTATAAATCATCAAATTCGAGCAATATTTAATAACAAAGAGTATTAAATATATGAGATTGAAACTTGACTATTCAACATTTCAACAAAATTGTAGGAACAAAAATTAAAATAGAATAATAATTTCTTTTTTAAAAATTGGGTACGATCAAGACCACACCATTTGACTTGTCCAACAATATTTTGAGTTAATGGGCATGGATTAAAATATACTTAGGACTTTTTTAACTTTTTATTTTAACTTTTTGTTATTTATTTATTTATTTTTGTTATTATTATAATAATTATTATTTTTTGAGTGTCGTTGGGTGGGGGGTGGAGTGGTAGCTGCCGGAGACAGGAATTGAAAGGAAGACTACAAAAACAAAAAGTGTCAAAATCAAAAAGTTTGAGGGGTTTAGGGCATTTCTATAATGACTTTTGGAGAAAAGTGGGGGTGGAGCTGCTGCTCTCCTGAAAAGCAGAGCGACCGGTGGTCCCCACATCTGGCACGTGTACCGACACGTGTTATTTCTTCCCTTTAAAGAAAAATAAACAGGTGGCCTTGTTTTAAATGTTCCTTTTATAATTTAAAGTTTTATCAACTGCGGAAATTGGAAAATAAAGTAGACATGTTTACTTGAGCCGACCACAATCCCCCCTCATCCATGGTTTATTTTAATTGATTCAAGTTCATAATAATTGTCTTGGGCTACTAATTTTTATAAATTTTTTTGGATGACAAATCCTATTAAAAAGTTGGGATGCAATTATCCAAGAATTGTAAAAATGGGATGATGAGTAAAAATTATAAATTTATTTTAAATATTTATAATTAATTATATTAATTTGCTCACTGACTAAATGGTGCAGCAATTTCAAAGAACTTTTGATCATGACACCAATCAAATAATTAAAAAGATAATTAAAAATATATTCATATTTTTAAAATATATTTATATTAAAAATAATTAAAAGATAAACACGTATATATATAATTGTAATTTAGGTAATGATGTTAATAACAAAATGAAAAAAAAAAGTACCCTAAATTCTTTGAATTATAAAGTCTTATTTTCATGTGTAAAGATGTTTTATTAGAATGGAGGAAAATTAATTTCTTTATGTTTGGGAAAAAGAAGAAATAGTTGGATGTTGTATTGAAATGAAAGAGAAGTTAATTTCTTTGTGCTAAATCGAAGAATATTTTAATTAGAGGTACTTTAGTCTTTTAAAATTTATCCCAATATTATAATTTATCAAAGCAATCTTTCAATACAATTAACCACTTTTATTATTCATATAATCCCACAAAGTAAATATAATTTTAAAAATACAAAATTATCCTAATCCCACTTTTCATCCCTGAATTTATCCAATCGCCCCACATCTCATATTACAAAGTAAATGGGTCCTAATTAGATATAACTCCAAAATCAATGGACTTTTGGGATGGGAATTGAATTATAAAAAAATGATTAATGAAATTTCGATTGGCTAAAAATTCTACTTTATTATATTTTGTACAAAATTGATTATTTTCCTTTAGACAATGTAAGTGATTTTGACTTAATTGTGAATGTTGTCTATAATTTTCATTTAAATTGTAAATATTTAACCTTTTGCACCAAAATGCAACTTTTTGAATTTTCTTCTATAATTTAAATCCCACACCAAAGAATATGTAAAGTGAGTTTGGATTTTTTCTGGCAAAAACTATTTAGATGCTTTAAGTACAATACACATTTTGGTTGTTTGGAAAATTATAGGTAATGCTTACTTTCATTTTGGATATTTTCTGAAAAAATATTTTGAAGAATGTTGAGGAGAATGTAATGTATGTTTGATTTTATTTTAGAAATTGTGTAAAAATTATTTTAGAGTAAACTTGTGTTCATGGAGGGGACAAATTATATTATAAATATCAAATTAGTATTCAACTTTTTTTTTGAGGGAGAAGAAGACATAATTTTAATTATTATTTTTATACATATATAATTGTAATGTGATAAGATATACACACACGTCATGATTATGTACGTATTTGAGAATAAAATGAGAAGTACTTGAGACATGTTTGAAAATGAAATTGTTATGTTTAGTTTTATTTTTTCACCAAAGAAAAATACTTTCGAAAAATAAAACAAAAATAGTCATAATATTTATTAAAAAAATGAGTTTACATCTTTCCACAACATGTATCTATATGGATCTATTTATAGTTGTTGGAAAATTTTATATCCATAAAAGCAATCACCAGAAAATATTTTAATATGTAACTGGACAGACACGTTCGGCAAAAATAATTGCACAAACGATCATTTTTTATACTTTTACATATATTTTGTTGAGTAATCATTGATATAATAACATAAATTTCACGCATAAAATATAATATTATAGATTCGAATTTGAAGGACTTCTATCATATATGTGTATCAATAAAAAAATTATAACGTTACGCATATTCCCGACTATTGAAAATGATTATTTAGATTTGGACCTTTCGTTTTTTTTTCTTTTTGAAAGAAAAAAGAAAAAGAAAAATTCTTGATTGGGCCTTGTGACCCAGTATATATTGACACAATCAAGTTTGAAAAGACCACCCTGATTTCAATCCCATTCAGTTCCACTACTTTCGACAACGAAAGGAAGGGGTTAAAATGTGAATCAGTCGGCAGGACAGATAGACAGGAAATTTTGAAAACCGACAGGCTGAAATAATTCAGTGGGCAAAAAAGATGTTCAAATTTCCTTTCTTTTATGTACGGTACATTGCTTATTTCATGAACTGACCAGGAATAGGACTGTCACAGTGTTTTCAAATTTTTATTTTTATTACAGGAAATAAATGAGAAGAAAAGAGAGACCAAGATGCCTTTCATTATTAGCAATACTGGTCGAAATCAAAGACAAAGTACAAAGTAGTTGAATTGGAAGTGAGATACAAAGAATGGAACCTTAACATCATCAAAAGGTGGGGCCTACTCAAGAATCCTAATTATAATTCCTATGACTTTGTTTATTGTATCTGACCAGATGTCATAGTGGACCGAATACAATAGGTTTGATTTATTTGGAATGATTGAATTATGGAGATAGACAGCTTTTAGTATTGCTTTTCATATAATTTAAGGATTTTGGATTAATTAAGTGTGTTGTATTTTATTTATTCAAGAATCTTGTCGGGTTTTCAGTTGATCTAATAACATTATTCTTATATTTGTATGAATAAGTTTCGAGATTCGACTCTAATATAAAAAAAAAGAAGAAGAAAAGACTTTAAGGGGTGTTGGGTTTTATTTCCATTTTTAATTTCTATTTTCATTATTTATAAAATAGTGAGAATTAGTTATGTGATGTGATGTGGAAATGAAAATGTATTTGAATGAAATATTTGAAAATATAATGATTATGTTGATTTTAATATGTTGTAGGTAGAGAAAAATAGAAATAATAAAATAGAAAGAGAAGCTATATAAGTTATTGAAAAAATATATAGATTATTGGAGATTGTAATTTGAAAATGAAAATTGAAATTATATTGAGTTAAACTTTTTAAAAAGTGATGATTTCTATTTTCAGAATAGTGGAAAATGGGTAAAGGGGGGTTTGGAAATAAAACCAAACACCCCCTAAGGTTAAAAAGGTAAAGAGACAAAATAA
>JACGDI010005439.1:3863-28867 GCA_014898725.1 Jacaranda copaia
GCCTTGTGGGCTGTCTTATTTGTAGTAAGGCCTATTGGGCCTGCTGGGCTATCCCATATCAGATTCAATTGTCACCTTCGAATCATCATAAAGCGAAGAATCATGGTTCTTCCATGATTCTTTCATGGAACTATCTTTTTTTTAAATTAAATTATAAAAAATAAAAAAAATCATTATCCTTCCAATACTTAATGACTAAATTAACCTTATTAATTTTAATAAATTAAAAAACCATCTTTTCTAATATTGAACCTAATTCAATTCTCTATAAAAAAAATCCTAATTCAATTAGAAGAAAATTAAAGAAATAAACTCTAAGAAAATCAAAGAAAATAAAACCTTTCATAACTTGCTACAGTCTAGCCTTGATTTCAATTATGAAGACTATACTATTCTTAATTATTTCATATATTTTTTATTTTATTTATTTATTCTTTTTGAATATAATTTTATATATCTTTTTCATCTCCTTTGTACCAATTCTTTATTTTTAAATTTAAAAATTATTTTTAATTTTTTTTATTTATTCATCTTTTTAATTTATTCTTTTTTATTTATATTTATTATATACAAATATAAATACAAAACATATAATATAATAAATATAAATATATAAATACAAAAATATATAATATATAATATAATACATTTGATATGAGATAGCCCAGTAGGTTCAACAGACCCAACATTAAGTTTGGGCCAGAGTGCCCATCAACAATTATTTGATCGACTTTACTCTGCAAGGGTCCACGGTAGACCTGCATCAACCTCAGAACCTACTCTAGATAATCTAACAGGCCCAACATCAAGTCTGGGCCTGAGTGCCCATTAACAAGCATCTGGTCGACCTTACTTAGTAGGGATCTATGATCGATCAATCAGGTCTGGTCAACATGTATCGACCTTAGGATCCACTCAGACACTGACTCAGATCCCTGTCACATTTATTAGTCTGACAGGCAATATGCCTCCTAATTAATAGTGCGTGACTACCGATACAATCGCTGCCACCAACTCTGTCAATCCTACCACCACCTTTTGTAGGGAGGTGCCTCCAGAGGTACTGTTTACCCTGAAAAACAAGAAATTCAGCTACCTAGAACAATACTGAGATATGGATATGGAATGACCATCAACCCCCTGGCAAAGATAAAAGTCAATCCACTTAATAGGGGCACCATAGGCAAATCACGCCTGGAGAAGGCTATAAATATTTCATACTCAACCACACTCAAGGTAATGCCAAATACGCTACAAACCTTCAATACTCTTAGTCTTCTATTTGATTATTACATCTCGACCAGAGTTAACTTGAGCATCGGAGTGCCTTAGTTGGGGACACCTTAGCTAGTCTAATGTGTGTTGTGATTACAAATCTCAGACCTCGAGAGAAACATAGCTTTGAACACTCGACCTCCCTGGTCGAATTCACCCCAAACACTATCTTTTCATTGTAAGTGACTTTTAGCCGTATCAATTTTGGCACCGTCTGTGGAAAGCTTTGAGATTGCAACGAAAAAATGGTAAATACATATAGAGCAGCATCCAAAAGGGAGGAGAATAGGAGGTCCACTTCCCCGCCTTCCCCTCAACCCCAGCAAGGTATACAGGCTCCGGGCACCAGCGTCCCTCAGGAGCAGGTGGTGATGTTAAAAATACCCCAGTTAATGCAGCTGATAAGCGAGCAGATTTCAGCTCAGAATTCAACCCAGCTATTTGCCGCTTTGAATAAGCCCACTACAGTACCTACTCCTGCTACCAGTGCCACTTCATAGCCACCCCCTTCAGAGAATAGGTTTCTTGAGAATAGCCACGGCCACAAAAAATCTAGGTAGCCACCTTCCAGGTGCGAAATCAGTCCCAGACGCCCGCAGGAGGAGAGGAGATGACCGAAAATACGAAAAGAGATAGCAGATTTGGTAAATCACGTTAAACTTAATTGAGCAATGCAGCGCGATAAGTTCGAACGCTATAGGCGTGACTACCGCAAAGAAAGAGGAGAATCTACAGACCTTGCACTTCAGCCCATTCGAGCCCCATAGCGCGAACAAGCCGAATGTGTTAGACTAGGTCTTGATTGAAATACCACCCAGGTAGATTATGAGGAATAAAAAGAAGTGTCCCATCAAGTCCAGCAGCTAAACAGACATCTTGATGAGATTTCGAGAAGAAATACTAATAGAGCACCAAACTTGGATGCTCCTCAAAGATCTTATCAGGAGAGAGGGTCCATTTTTATTCAAAATATCATCAACGAGTGCATCGCCATCGATGCAAAGGTCCTAATAGGTCTGTCAAGGTATGATGGCTCGATTGACCCCAACAAGCACCTTATGTAGTTCAAGCATATGATGCAGTTCACGGACATAACGAGTATATTCATGCCAAGATGTTGGTGACCACCTTCCAAGGCATCGCATTAGATTGGTTCGTGAAGCTTGAGCCGTTATCGATTTATTCTTATGACCAGTTGTGCGACAAGTTTCTACACCAATTTGCCAGCAGAAGGAAGGCAAAACTCCCCACACCTATCTCCACACTGTCAAGCAAGTTAAGGGGGAGTCCCTCCGTGATTTCTTCACCAAATTTAACACAGAGGTCCTCAAAATAGATACTCCTAGAATTGAGTTCTTGATTGATGTATTATTCCTAGGGATCAAACATAAAGAGTGCGCCAATACATTGGTGTGGGAACGTCACAGGTCGATGGAGGAACTGCTCAACTTGGCCTAACGGTACATGACACATGAGGAGATAAATAGGCTCAAGTTCGAATCTTTCAAAGTTGAGAAGAAGAAGAAGGAAAGAGACGATCAAACACATAAAGAGCGAGGTCGATCTTCGATCGAGCGTTTCCATAACTATATGCCATTGAACATTCCAAGAAAGGAGGTCCTTTATGCCATTTAACATGATAACTTCTTTAAGAAACCCAGAAAGTTGATGGAGACTGAAACCATAAAAAAATTAAAGAAATATTGCCACTTCCACAAATAGAAGAGGCATGACACTGATAAGTGCTTCAACCTCCAAGATGAGATTGAGAGGTTGATCAAGTAGGATCACTTCAAAAAATACATAACCGTGGACACTTAGACTGAAAGGGGCAAAATCGATCGAACTCTCTATAGAGAAAGATCGGTTAGCCCTAGAAGGGAAGTTAAAAGAAAGAAGCCCGCCTAGGAAGATCATCCACCTATCAGAGGGGTAATTGACATGATCACCGGAGGTTTCACTAGGGGGGACTCAAAGTCTGCTAGGAGGTAAACCCAGAGGAGGCTTGAGTCCAATAAAGCCTCGCCTGTTGAGATAACTTTCCACTTCACGATGAGCACAGAACCCATCTCATTTATTGATGCCGACCTGGCCCACCTCGAGGGCAAGAATGTCAATCACAAGATAGACTGTCCAATGGCAGTCTCTGTGGAAATTGCAAACTTTGAAGTACGCAAGGTTTTGATCAATAATAGCAGCTCGGCGAATGTCATCTTCTTATCCACCCTAAAGAGGATGAACATGGGCAAATTAAAGTTCAAACCTATACACACGCTGCTAGTCGAATTCGGGGGGTCAGAGATCATACTGGAGGGATCAATCAATTTGTCCACATCTTTTAGAGAGGCTCATTGGAGAAAAACATTAATGCTGAATTATCTCGTAGTCAATGCCCCATTTGCCTACAATGTCATCATAGGCTAACCTGCCCTTAATGACTTTCATGCCATTGTGTCTACTTATCACTTGAAAGTCAAGTTTTTGACCCCAACAGGCACGAGCGAGCTTTTGTGCTACCTGAAGGAGGCTTGGAGATGTTACAATATCTCGATCGAGTTAATCAAGTAGAAAGCTCAATCGCAGCTAAAGACTTCAGGAGATACCTCTGTAGCGAAACTCAAAGAGTCCCAGGTCAGCAAGAAGCAAAAGTTGAAAGACACCAGAGCAGAGCCATCGGGGAGTTTAGGACCATTGAGCTCGAACAGGGTAATCCCAAAAAGACGACCCACATTGGAATAGACTTGAGCCCCTACTTAGAGTGCTTTATGATTGATTTCTTGAGGAAACATATCAACATCTTTGCTTGGAAGGCATCCGACCTGTAAGGGATCGACCCCAACATCATTGTGCACTGCCTCAATATTGACCTCTCGTATAAGCCGATCAGATAAAAGATGAGGACATTTAATGTCGAGATGACACAAATTATCAAGAAAGAGGTCAGAAAACTTTTAGATGCAAGATATATTGTAGAATTTCAGTATCCTTCTTGACTTTATAATGTTGTCCTAGTCCTAAAAAATAAGGGACAGTGGTGGATGTGTAATGATTTTACTAATTTAAATATAGCATGCCCTAAGAATCCTTACTCCTTACCTCAGATAGATTTACTAGTTGATTCAACAGCTGGGTATGAGTTATTGAGTATGATGGATGCATTTCAAGGCTATCATTAGATCTTCATGGCACCCGAGGATAGGAATAAAATCTCTTTTGTTATTCCGAATGGGTTATACTACTTCCTGGTCATGCCTTTCAGATTGAAAAATGTCAGGACAACTTATCAGCAGCTAGTCAATTTCATGTTCAAAGACGAGATTGAAAAATTGATGGAGGTTTACATCAATAACATGATAGTAAAGACGGAAAAAGTCCAAAACCACTTGCTCAACCTCAGTCATACTTTTGGGATTCTAAGAGCATTTGGATTGAAGCTGAACCCAAACAAATGTACGTTTGGGGTCTGAGGAGAAAAATTTCTAGGTTTATGGTCAGCCAAAGAGGTATTGAGGTGAATCCACAGAAAATTCAAGCAGTTTTAGACATCACCCCTCCGAGAACAATTCGAGACGTTTAGAGTTGGTGGGGAGAATCGTAGCTTTAGAAAAGTTCATTGCGAGATTGGCCAACAAAAGCCTACCCTTTTTCAAAATTCTCAAAAATACCAGGAAGACGAGTTTCCAATGAACGGAATAGTATGATCCTGAGCTGATTGAGTTGAAGTAATATTTGATCCCACCCCCAATGTTGGTAATACTCGAGCTGGGAGAAGTACTCTAGATATATTTGGTGGTCTCCAAAGTATCGATTAGTTCGATATTGGTATTAACCTGAGATGGCAGCCATCGACTAATTTACTATTTCAGTAAGTCACTCCAAAGGCCAGAACATAATTATTTGAAAATCGAAAAATTTGCATTAGCATTAGTGACTGCAGCTCGAAAGCTGAGATCGTACTTTTAGTCTCATTTTATCATAGTGCTGACCAACCAATCGTTGAAGCAATTATTGGCAAAGCCTGATACATCAGGCGGACTGACACATCAGGTAGACTGACTAAGTGGGCAATCAAGCTGGGGGAGTTTGATATTAGTTTTCAACCTCAAATAGCTATCAAAGCACAGGTTCTTGCTGACTTCATTGTAGAGCGAGTTGACTTGCCCGAAAAGAGTGTCCCAATCTGTCTCATTTGGACCTTGCATGTCGATGGGTCATCGACCATGTCTGGAGGAGGAGTAGGGGTTGTTCTCTACTCCCTAGATGCGGAGGAGTACGATTTTGCAATCAAATTAAATTATATTGTCACGAACAATGAGGCAAAGTACATGGCCCTGCTGGCGGGAATGAGAATGGTGCTTGAACAAAGGGTCAAACACCTGGTCGCGATTACGAACTCCCAGTTAGTAGCGAAATAGGTCGAAGAAAATTTTGAAGCTAAGGAACAATTAATGATCTGATACTTAGCTGAAGTAAAGAAGTTGCAACAATCATTCAAAAGGTTTACTCTCAGCCAGGTCCCTCGATCTGAGAATGAACGGGCAGATGTTCTCTCTAAGTTTGCCACCTCCATTAAAGGAACAAGAGATAAGGAAATCACATTTTTGGTCTCGGACAAGCCGTTAATTGCACTATTCAATGAGAACTTGGTAACAACCATTGAGGAGACGACAGTTTCTTGGCAAACCCCAATAAAGCTATATCTCAGCCAAGGTACTGTGCCCGATGATAGGAATGAGGCTAGGCAATTTTGAGGTCAAGCCTCCAAATTTGCTCTTAACGAGCATAGTCAGTTGTACAAGAGATCCTTTACCAGACCCTCCTTGAGATGCCCAGACCAAGATCGGGCATTAGAAGTATTATAGGATGTTCATGCAGGCATGTGTGGCAACCAGTTTGGAAGGAGGCCTCTTGCTCACAAAATAATCAGGTATGGATATTTTTGGCCAACATTGTTGAAAGACTCCGTAGATTTCGCATGCAAATGTGCGTCATGCCAAGTCCATTTCAATCTGCCACACCAACCGACCACGCCAATTGTTAATGTCCAAATTTTCTGGCCGTTTGATCAATAGGGAATCGATATAGTGGGCTCTTTGCTAAGATCAACGAGGTAGCAAAAGTTCATAATTATAGTTATCGAATATTTTACCAAGCGGGTCGAAGTTGAGGCTGTCCTTAAGATAACGGACACGACCATCAAAAGTTTTATATGAAAAAATATTATTTGCTATTTTGGCTTACCAAAAGTCCTTATTTTAGATAACGATACTCAATTCTAGAGTAAGAGCATGAGATATTGGCGCGAGGCCTTGGGAATTGCACAATATTTCACTTCAGTAGGCAACCCCCAGTCTAACGATCAGATTGAAGTAACCAACCGAACTATCCTTGACCAGCTGAAGGCCAAGATTCAGGACACTAGCTTGAATTAGGCAGATGACCTGCCAGGCATACTATGGGCATATAGGATGACTCCCCAAATAGCCACCGATTATACCCCTTATAGCCTAGTTTATAGGTCGGAAGCAGTCATCTCTTCAGAATTGATCTAACATACTACTCGAGTCATCCATTTTCACCCACTAAGAAACATGTCAGAAAGGAAGCTTGATCTCGAAACTATCGATGAGCATTGACAAGAAGCTTATAATACTATGCAGCGCTATAGGTCAAAGATGGCCAAAAATTATAATAAAAGGATCAGAGAGTGTCGTTTCAGTATTAGAGATCTCGTCCTAAAAAAAGTAGAGGTCTCCAAGAATGTGGGCAAGCTCGAATCAAAATGGGAAGGGCCATACACCGTCATCAAGGTAGTGAAACACAATGCCTATAGACTGGCCAACATGCAAAAAGAGGAACTCCCTCGCCGATGGAATGCCATTAATCTCATGAAATTTTACATTTGAAGATGTACAGTACTTATCTTTACAGCCCTTTTGGCTTGAATAAAATCCCAACTACATTGAGTTAATTGTTATCTTTCAAGATTCTAGTGAATCCCGTAGTCGACGAATAAGTAGCCCCTTGTTGCCATCTAAATGGCTTTTAGCCGTCGAGTTTCTAATCGACCCTGTAGTCGACGAGTAAGCAGCCCCTTGCTACCACCCAAATGGCTCCTAGCCATCAAGTATCTAGTTGACCCCGTAGTCAATGAGTAAACAACCTTTTGCTGCCACCCAAACGACTCCTAGCCGTCAAGTTTTTAGTCAATCTCATAGTTGATGAATAAGCAGTCCCTTGCTGCCATTTAAACGGCTCTTAGCCGTTAGGACTCTAGTCGATCCTGTAGCCAATAAGTGAGTAGTATGTGCTGCCATGCGAGCGATTTCATGCTATTTGGAGCATAGTGGACCATGTAGTCAATGACGTAATAATCTCCCATCGACTTTCTAGTCGACCTCCTTACTAACGAACAAGCAGTTCCAGGCAACAATCTGATTTTTCTCGACCCCATAGTTGGTAAAGAATATGGTTCCTTCTAATGGGTAATTAAATCTAAGGGTTGAACAAATAGTCGACCAGGAGTATTAATTAATCAATGACATAGTCATGTAATGCAATTGCTACGCAATAGGTGATCAAATATTCTCCACATTATCACAACAGAAATTAAAGGCTACATATGGCACAACAGGATGGAAATGAAAAGAAAAATATGCCTTTATTCATTAATCATTTGTTGATTACAAAAAAAAAAAAAAAAAAAAAAGATAACAAAAACAACACAAAAAATAAAGACTAATTCAGTTTTGGCTTGGCTCTTCCTAGTCGTTTTCAACCCATTTAGAGTCCAATTTTGGCACTGCATAGGTGAGCAGTGAAATTGCTTGGGGCGGTTCAGAAGGCCCTGTGATGTCACCCATAAAATTAGTTGATCGCAGCATGTACTATGCTAGATCGACCTCTTTCTTCTTCATTTGTGCCATGAGGTCCTCAATGAACACAAATTCAGCATATATTTGCTCCAACCTTGCATCGACCTCGGTATTTTTTTTTGCACTTCAATTAGTAGCGCATCAGGTGCAGCAGCTGCAGGTTCGTCCTCTGGGGCCTGTTCGACACCGTCCTCCTCTAGGTTAGGATAAGGCTCCAGTTTCTTGTTTAGCAAGAGGCCCATTCTACTCTTATCCTCAGCTCAAAAGGCATAGCCTAGGTGCTCGAGTTGTTTTATGGCTTTATGGAATGCTTCACGCACATCATCAAGCAATGCAACCACACTTGCATCTTGAAAGGCCGTGCTCATGACAAACTGTTCAATAGCCTCGCGCCACACCACGGGCAGATGTTGGAGGAAGGCCTCCTTTTTTTCGTTAGTCACCTATGTGTGGCCTCAAGCCTGACTAGAATTGTAGCTCACCTGTAGGTCCAACTGGGCTTTCTTTATGATGTTATCCATTCGGCTCTGATCCTCGACGGCCTGGACCAACTGTTGATCCTTGAGTCAAGCTGCTCCTGGAGGTCGGCTATTTTTTTGTTCAGTTGCTTGACCTGGAGATAGAAGGACTCGAGCTGTACCTTAATGGTTTCCATCTCCCCGCTCGCCTCTAATTCTTCCTTGGTAGCTAGAGCTATCTCAGATCGACAGTACATGTTGTAGCCCCGCTATCCTATCTAAAACACAATAATGTTATTCTTCAAGCCAATATATAAAATAATAATTAGGGTCGAGACTATCAATCTCATACTTACCACATTACAGTAGTAGGACAATGCCTTCATGGTCCCGATCTAGCTAAGGCTCATTAGCTTTCATTGGTCAACCATGAATAGCCCTGACGTCATCTACTTCAGAGCCTCAGTGCCTGATGTCCCTCCTTGGATGATGGAGGTTGAGTCGATTATCTTTTTATTTGGGTTGGTGGTGAATTGGGAAGGAGATAGTCGAGAAAGCTAAAACAGCGCGCCATCACTGGGTTTACCAAATAGGTCGTAACCTATCACCGCTTTTTGCTTTCCTTTGCGTCCCGTTGTTTTTTTCAGTGCTGAGCCTTTATGTTTGACCATTTACCTCTTACCACGACCCATGGGGCTGCTACAAATGGGCTCCTCCCGATGAGCAGATTGAGTTTCGAGTGCTTGCTAAATTTTTGGTGGAGGCGGTACAGACATCGATCTTGTCAAGCCTGCTTATTCAGTGGAAGCACTTTCTCATCAAGCGACAGTTGCTCGACATTGCTCCTCATTCTTCATCGCCCAAACTTGGGATTTGTTGTGGCTGCAGGCCATTACTTCGTCACAATCTGCACATACAAACAAATTAAGCAAACATCAAACTCGAGCAGAAAGATGAAAATGTTTAATCAAAATAGTCGATGAAAAGTCTTTACCTAGTCAATCGCTTGCAGGCAGGTCGAGTTGGGCAGGTAATAGGCCAGCCAACACCAAACACCTCTCTTCAATCAGAATTGAGGCCTCTATTTGCCCAAATCCAACCAAATCCCTAATGAATGTGTTAGGCCAACTAGGTGTTTGGTTTTCGGGCATCTCCATAGGCCCTTTCCAACCAGCCCCTTAGAATGGCAAGAACCCTCAGCCCCAGAATATAAAAAAAGTATTTTTTTCACTCTTGCCCATAAGAAGAAATAGGGGACACCAAAAGCATCCATTGGGGTCGAGTTGTCAGGTAATAAAAACTAGACTCTTCAGTGCTACCCGACTTCTGGGACATGGGTAAATGGAATAAGTTTGAGAAGTTGGCAAAGGATGCGGGTTAGTTGTACAAGTGCATTAGCATGGCAAAACTATACAACGTGGCAAAATAGTTCGGGAGCAATTGGGTGATACAAACTTCTAGGCCTAATAAGAGGTCAACTATCGATTATGCAAGCGAAAACCTAAGGCCGCATTTCAACCCCTCTTCGAATATAGAGGTTGATGCATCTTACCTCGAGTCCCTGGCGCTATCAATTCGTATTCTTCAAGGATATGGTATGATGCCCTAATACGGATCAAGTCAACAGGGATTATCTTAGAGGCTATCTCAATATAGTGATCGGGGGTGAATAGTCGATTTCGAGTTATAAGAACATCACTAGGGCCAGCATCTCTCTCCAAAATAACTCTCACATCACTCGAGCTACTGGAACTGCTCGAACTTGAGCTATCGCTCGTGGATGAACTTGATTCATTCTCACGAGATGTTTGAGATATGCTCCCCCCCAATTTCCCTCTCATAGGCCACGCCCTTTGACCTAGTATCATCACTATCTGAACTGGAAGACATGCTTCTACAAATGAAAAGGTAGAAAAGAACAAAAAGGGCAGAGGCACTTACAATGAAAAGCTTGAAAATTCTAAGCGCACGAAAGCTTGAGAACTTCAAAGGCAATAATTCGACCAGATATATCAGCAGCAAAAGTATAAATGGAGTCAGTTATCCTATTATTTATAGGCATTCATGCGTAAGAATCTGAGTAACTGTTATGATGACAGCCTGCCTCAGTAAGCTTCGTATTCTATGCACTAATAGGCGCATTAAATGCAACGAAATCGCCTCAAATCCTGATAAGCAATTCAAAAACTAGGGTTGAGGATTCAAAAATCTCAATCGAATATGGGTAACCATTATAATTGCATGTTAACTCCCTACGTTTTCTTGTCGACGAGCTCGATCAGGACCGTGAGTTAGGACGACTCATAATATGAGATAGCCTAGTAAGCTCAACAGGCCCAACATCAAGTCTGAGCCAGAGCGCCCATCAACAATTATTTGGTCGACCTTGCTCAGTAGAGGTCCATGGTGGACCTGTATCGACCTCAGGATCCACTCCAAATAATTCAATAGGCCTAACATCAAGTCTGGGCCTGAGCGCCCATCAACAAACGTCTGGTCAACCTTACTTAACGGGGATCTATGATCGATCAGTTAGGTTTGGTCAATATGTATCGACCTTAGGACCCACTCCAATGCTGACTTAGATCCCCACCACATTTATTAGTCTGACAGGCAGCATGTCTCCACATTAATGGTGCGTGACTACTGGTACAATCGTTGCCACCAACCCTGCCACCACCTTTTGCAGGGAGGCGCCTCTAGAGGTATTATTCACCCTGAAAAACAAGAGATTCAGCCACCTGGAATAGTATCAAGATCTGGATATGGAATGACCATTAACCCTCTAGTAAAGACAAAAGTCAGTATACCTGATAGGGGCACCATGGATAAATCACACCTGGAGAAGGCTATAAATACTTCATACTCAACCACGCTTAAAGTAATGTCAAATACGCTACAAACCTTTAATACTCTCAGTCTTCTGTTTGATTATTACATCTCGATCGGAGTTAATTTGAGCGTCGGAACGCCTTAGCCTAGGGCACATTGGCTAGTTTAACGTGTGTTGTGGTTGCAGATCTCAAACCTCGAGAGAAACATAGCTTTGAACACTCAACCTTCCTAGTCGAATTCACCCCAAACACTATCTTTTCACTATAAGCGATTTTTAGCCGTATCAACATTATAAATACATATATATTTCTACACATATTTATACATAATATATATTAATAAATAAATATTTTTTTGTTATACTTTATATAACAAACCTTATCCCTACCCCCACCCTAACCCAACTTAACTGCCGATAGCCATGGCCATCGCTAGCAAGGGCGGCCTCCATGGCCGCCTTGCGAACGATGCCCATGGAAGAGAGCATATTCACCCAATTTAACTACTGATAGCCATGGCCACCTCTAGCAGGGGCGGCCTCCATGGACACCTGCAAATGCGGCCATGGGGGCCGTCCCTGCGAACGACGCCCATGGAAGAGAGCTATGAATATGCAATCTCTGCAGGAAGAGAGGTACTTGAAAGGGGCTTCCAAGCTGAAGATGCAATTGATGATGTTGTTGGAGGAAGAAATTTTAATGGAGCCTCTTCAAAAATTGGAGTTGATTGATACTCATAGAGGATGGCAATATCTTATCACTTTGAGGACAAAATCAAGCAAATCTTAAGTTGTGTGTATGAGGAGAAATATTGCAAGAATTATGAGTCAAAGGAAATAGATTTGTACTCAACAACAGCACCATGGGCACTGTTCTCGGGGGCGGCCATGGAGGCCCCTGCGAGCTGCAGCCATGGCCACCGGCAGGTAAGATTGGGTGAGGGTAGGGTTTATTATATAAAATCTAATAAAATATATTTATGTATTTATAATTGTTTTCTAATAGAATATTTATTTATTTATAATGTATTATATTATATATTATATATTTATGTTATTATATTCTATATTTTATATTTATATTTGTATATATAATATATAAATAAAAAAGAATAAATTGAAAAGATGAATAAATAAAAAATTAAAAATAATTTTTAAATTTGAAAATAAAGAATTGGTATAAAGGAAATGAAAAAAGATATACATAAAAATATATTTAAAAAAATAAATAAAATCAAAAATATATTAAATAATTAGGAATAGTATAGTTTTCATAATTGAAATTAGGGTTAACTTGTAAAAAGTCATGAAGGGTTTTATTTTCTTTGATTTTATTAGGATTTATTTTTTTTAATTTTCTTCTAAGTGAATTAGGATTTTTTTCTTTTTGGATAGAGAATTGAATTAGGATTTAATATTAAAAAATATGAATTTTTAATTTATTAAAATTAATAAGATTAATTTGATCATTGTGTATTGAAAGGATAATAATTTTTTTTATTTTTGATAATATAATTTTAAAAAAAGATAGTTTCATAAAAAATCATCGAAAAATTATAATTTTTACTTTATAATGATTTGAAGATGAGAATTGAATCAAATTGATATAAATAATTAAGAATTATGTATGTGATGATAAGTGAAAATTATAGGTACGACGGACCTTCGAAAACCCGAGAAAAGAAAGGGAAAAGAAAATAGGAAGGAAGCAAGAATTCGCTTATAAATACTGCAACCCTGTTCTGTGTGCACCTCGCCATCGCATTGATTTCTCCCATCACCTCCTAGAATTCTCGAAGTTCGTAGCGCAGGGAAGGCAATGAAACCCGACTTGGCCTTCCTTCCAAGCTCCGGCATGGGACACATCTCCCCTCTCTTCCAGCTCGCCAAGAAGCTCGTACTCTACCATGGCTTCCGCGTGAGCTTCCTGGTCACCACCACCAAGGCCTCCAACTTACAGAACCACTTCTTCCAGTCCGCCGCCGCTCTCTCACCTGACCTCCACATCATCAACCTCCCACCTGCCGACGTTTCTGCTCTTATCACCAACGACATGAGGGTCGTCACTCAACTATCAGTACTCACCCGCGAATCCCTCAAACCTTTGAAACCCCTTCTAATGGAGATAAACCCCATGGCTTTGATCATCGACATTTTCACCACTGACGCCATTGATGTTTGCAGAGATCTATCCATTTCCATCTACTCTTTTTTCACCGCCTCAGCTGCTCTTCTTGCCTTTTCGCTGTATCTCCCGACGCTGAACCGCGAAGTAGAAAGCGAATTCGTCGATCTCCCGGCGCCGGTGGAAGTTCCTGGCTGCCGGCCAATCCGCACGGAGGATCTTCTTGATCAGTTTAAAGACAGAAAGAATGACGAATACAAATGGTATTTGCTCCATGTTAGCCGTTTGCCATACACCGCCGGGATAGTCGTGATTTCTTGGGATGAACTTGATCCTGAGCGGCTTAAAGCATTGAAGGAAAACACTTTCTTAAAAAATATACCGACTCCGGCGATATATCCTGTTGGCCCTCTGATAAAGGAGGATGCAAATTTAACAGAAAAGGATGCTGAAATTCTTGCATGGTTAGATACTCAGCCATTTGAATCAGTTTTGTTTGTCTGCCTTGGAAGTGGAGGAACTTTGTCAAGTAAGCAACTAACGGAACTGGCTTGGGGCCTGGAAATGAGCCGTCAGAGGTTCATTCTGGTGGCGCGCCCTCCGACTGATGCGAGTGCTTCTGCGGCGTTTTGTACCGTTGGAAGCGATGAGAATGACCCGTCTACATATTTGCCAGCCAGGTTTATCGACAGGACCCGAGGGGTTGGGCTGGTGGTACCCTCATGGGAGCCACAGCTGGCGGTGCTCCGCCACCCGTCAACGGGGGCATTCTTGTCACATTGTGGATGGAATTCATCATTGGAGAGCTTAGCTCAAGGCGTGCCGATTATTGCGTGGCCGCTTTATGCGGAGCAAAGAATGAACGCCTCCATGCTTCTGGAGGAAGTAGGGGTGGCGGTGAAGCCGGCGCCGCCGCCAGGAGAAGTGATTGGAAGAGAGAAGATTGAGAGGGTGGCTAGGGCGGTGATGGAGGGAGAGCAACGGGAGGCCACGAGGTACAGAGCTGAAAAAAAGCGCACTTATGGCGTTGGAAACTGATGGATCGTCGTACAGCTCTCTTTGTTGTTTTGTGGATATATGGAAATCTAGGAACTAGACGCCCTATAATAAGTGCTGTAATTTTGACTCCCTGTGTCAGTTTTTTAATAATAAAATATAATTTTGTAATATTGTTAATGCATTTATTTTGATTTTTGAAATTACCGTTCGGTTATATTTTTATTTTTATTTTTTATTTTTAATATTTTTAAAATTTAAAAAATTAATTAAAAAAAATGAGTTAAAAATAAATTTATATTGGATATATTGTCTAAAAAGTAATAATTGTATGAGATTTAATAGAACGTAGGTGGAGAGAAAATAATTTAGATCTTTTATTTTATTTTGTACTTTATCTCTAACAACAATTTATTGAATACATATCAAGTTAATCTTGTTTCAAATCAATTATTTTTATTAAAAAATATTTGATACATTTGATATATATTTATGAAATAAAATAGAAAATGAAATAGAGAATGGAATATAAAGGGGATAAATATATAAGTGTTGTTGAGAGAAGATGTGTAAGTTATTAAAAAATGTATTTTTAATTAGAAATAAGTTGGGATTGTGGTAAAAATAGTGAGCAATCATTAATAATTTATTTTTAAATAGTTAAAATAGGTGAAAATAAATTTAAAAATAAAAACAAATAAGCCTATATAAACAAAAAAAATTAAAATGAAATTAACTTATAAAAGAGAGCGAACAAGTGATTTGAGGAAAAAGGAATCAAGAGGAGATAAAAGTAAATAAAAAAATAATTATCTTATCATTATTTTCTAAAATAGAGATAATTTTCTCAATTAATATTATGAGAAACTAAATTAATTATTAAGTATCTCAAATTTTAGATACCATAGTCATGGCATGTGATCGTCGCAGACAGGTTGCCTTCAAAATTTATTGTCACTATTTAGAAATTTTATTCAAATATAAATAATTTAACAAAAGAAAATCATAAAAGATACCTTAATTTAATAGCATAAACTAAAAACTCTTAATCAAATGTCAAGACGTTAATTAAAAAATTAAAAAAGAAATAAATTCTGATTTTGGCACCACCAGGAAGAAAAAAGGAACATGGAAAGTATGGAGGTTTGTGAGTTTAGTGCAATTAATTGAGAATAATTTTTAATGGGTCTCGTGATGATAGGAAATGGAAATTAGTGCAACAGTAGGGATTGGTAGTTAGTTAGATGCGAATAATTTCAATTTTATATGTATGAAATGATGTAGTATGTCTATTATTTTGAAGATATTTTTTATAAACAATTATTTATTGTATTAATAAAAAAAAAAACCTTCAGCTGTGAGTAGAAAACAATTTTTTTAATACAATATAGATAGAACATAATTATAAAAAAAATTATGATAAGTAATAAGCAATAAATAACATATACACATCACATCGATAAATGAGGTACTACAAGTTGTGTGACAAATTAAAATGTTGTCACATTGACTATATTAATTTGTATCATATTGATGTGCAAATTTTCGGTGAGTTATGGGAAAATGCTTATGTTTGAGTTCACAAAAGATAATGCGGGTTGAGTTTTATAACTACAAAGAAGTATGTTAAGCTTGTTGAGATGGCCTCTCTCGACTAAGACCATTTAATACCTAGGTAAGTTGAGTATTGGAGAGGGTAAATCATGAGTAGAGTGAGGGCCACAATAAGTATGGAAGTGCGCCTATAATCTCTACAAAATGGGGTTATTTATAGTGTGAGACCTTCCTTGAAGGTTGGAGGTTAAAATGATCAAGAACTCCCTTTGAATAATACAATTTGATCGGATTGTAGAGGTAGTAAATGTCTTTTTGGCAAGTGTCAATTCATGCTTATGGTAAATTAAAAATATAACGAAGGATATAGACTGATGACGCATTTAATGCAAACATAATATTTGTTCGACTACATTAAATCTGAAGGGGATAGGTTGATCAGAGTTTGATTTACATTAAAGCATGCTTCATAGATGTTTACTAGAGATGTCGAGCTATATCAATTATCTTGCTTGGCTACTGATTGCATTCCTTCGTCTCTGGGGAGATGGAGTATGCAAATATGATCATGTCTACGTGGGCCAGACTTGGAGTAGGACGATTCGAGCAATACAGAGTCGTCTTCAGGCCTCTCTTGTCCTTTGGGGTCAATCAATATATATTTTAGTTAAAGGGGTTGCAAGCAATCTAGGTCAGGTAGGTCTCCATTCAAAACATTGTATGGTAAACCCAAACTTGATTAATATCAAGTCATATTAAACTCTCTCATATCACATGCATTAATAATATAGACTTAAAAAATTCTCACATATATTTTAAAAAATGTTACAAAAATATTAATAATTTCTTTTAAAAAATGAGTTTATAAATTTTCGAGAGTTTATAATTCTTTTAATATTAAATAGTAGTTTATCTATGAACCAAAATATAATATAAAATACGAATTCATCATCCATATATTTAATTTGTGGACCAATATATGATAAAATATAGTCATAAACTTAAATTTAACGCACACTACTCTGTAGATATTAATATATATATATATATATATATTCATACAATCTAAAAAGAAAAATATGTAATTGGCTCCATTTTTTTGTCTAACATTGAAATCATCTGTCCGTTAACGTGTCAAATTTTAATCAAATCAGTCATATCTAAATTCAAATTCGATTGTCAAACTTCACATTCGAATTTGACTTAATATCTTATAGGATCTTTATTAGTTATTATTATATCCGAATCCCATAAAAAAAATTCCAACCCGTTTTAATATTTTTTCTTTTTTTTTTCTTTTGCCCTCTTAGATTGTATAAAAAATTGTATTTATGTAATAAATTTATATCATATTTGAATTTTTAATGATTCTTTATTATATATTAGTTCAAAAGTTAAATATTTGAATACTAAGCCTATATTTCACATTATATTAAAGTATACGTGACCTATTATACATTATTATATTTTATATGTTATCCATATTCTTCTTATTTTTTGGACTAAAGTTTCAATATTAATAGCATAATATAAATGTTAACATAGATATTAGGTTAATATAATATATAGATATTTAAAATCTTTATTAATATTATATATAAGAGTATTAATTTAATAAAAAATAATTAAAATTTTGATTCGAATCTTTAATTGATTGTATTGCTTAATTTCATATTCGTTCTACTTATTTCAGATTACGGATATTTATAATTGAATCTTTTCTATCGTATAAAAATCTTAAAACGTTGATCGAATTCAAATCGAAGTTGAATTAAAATTCAATAAATTGACAGTCCTATAAATCTTGGGTATAATATTAATTAACATAAATCCTACAAAATATCTGATTAAATTCGGATACAAATTTTCATAAGCAAATTTGAATTTAAATAACACTAATTTAATTTGAATTCGAGCTACTTAAAGTCTTAATTTGATGTGCGGAACTCATATTTTCATTGTGGGCGTTCCATCTTCCATGTTTGGAATTTATACTTTTCATTGTGGGCCTATAATGGGCGTTTTGACTTTTGATGTTTGGGAATTTATATTGTAATTATGGCCTGTAATGGGCTACAGGTCTAGCCTAATTTTAGGCCGGCTCAGGTAGCAAAATCTCAGACCTACCTATGGAAATTTCATGCTTATCTTGGGGGCCCACAGTGACGGCTAAAAGTCTGGTCCTCGCGCAACTTACACTATACCCCGAAAATACCCAACAATAACGCCAACAATGTATCAACGTGACGCTCCCACAAATCTGTGTCTCCACGCGCCAACTTCACCATCCCACAAGATTTATGATCTATCACAATGGCCTTACAGTGATTTTCTTTCGCCGCATCACACGGCAAAGAAAACAGCAATCCCTGTCCGCTAAACACCCAAAAAGGGAAAAGAAAGGAGAAAGAAAAATTATTTCTTTCTTGAACTAATAAATGGAATCCGAGCTTAAAGACCTAGCTTCCCAGCCCGCCGACGTGCAACCGGAGTCCGATGACCGCCCACTCCTCAAGCCCGAACCGGAAACTTCACAACCCCAAATCCCGGTGTCCAATGATAGCATCGAGGAGATAGAGAAAAAGTACGCCCCCTTTGTCCGGTGCGATGTTTACGGGACAATGGGTAGGGGCGAGTTGCCCTGGGCTGAGAAGGTTTTACTTGGGCTAGCCCTGGTGCTTTTGGTGCCGTTGAGAGTGGTGGCGGGTACGACTATCTTGGTTGTTTATTACGTGATTTGTCGGGTTTGCACTGCGTTTCTAGCTTCGAACGGAGAGGACGAGCAGGAGGATTATGCCCACATGGGGGGGTGGCGGAGGGCGGTGATTATGCAGAGCGGTAGGTTTCTGTCGAGGGTTTTGCTGTTGGCTTTCGGGTTCTATTGGATTTGTGAAACCAGTAGGGGCATTCAGGTTGATGGGCAGGAGAATGGTGAGGTACCCTTTTTGTTGCCGTTTAGTTGTTGTTTTGCCGAGTTTTTCTGAAATGTGCATCTGTGTGTTTTATTTGATTTTTAGTTGTTGTTGAGTTGCTTTGAAGTAGTGTGAACTTGCTCTTCATTATTTGAGTGCTTATCTTTTATCGCATCTGATTTCAATGAAGCGGGAAGCATTTTCCTTAACAAAAGGGCTGAGAAATTTACTTCCGTGCCTTGCTTTCACTGCGCGTCAATCTTGTTTGAGGAAGAGAAACTGATTCCATTTCTCTGTCAATTTCTTGGTTTCTAGTTATGCATGTGTTAAGAAATGAATCAATTAATCACATTTTCTTCATTGGTTCGTGTCTGACTCTTCATTTTATTTTATATTTATATTTTTTAATTTTAATTATTATATATATTAAGTGGTAATCATCTACTAATTCGATGTAAGAGTAAAGATATTGTTTGGGTTTTCCTTTGTGAAGATGTTGCCTTTTTTGGCTCCTTATTTAAATTCAAATGGCGCTGGTATCTAGGTATAATGCTGTGGAGAAGTTATAAAAGTGGCTCGCACGTTTGCTAATGGTGGTATTAAAGTTAATTAGACACCCTTGAAAAGGTAGTTGATGGACGTTTTCATCACTTGCTGCTTTACAGGTGGTCTATGAACTATGGTTAGCATTGAAGATAATTGTGGTATCTACTTAAGATACATATGCAGATATTGTTCCTTATGATATGTCTTATCTATAATGACGACATTACTCTTTGTGTATCATTTTGCTTTAGTAGACCCACTTGATTTATTACTGATTAAGTTACTTCTCTCTTGGTTAATGCTTCATCGAGATTTGATTTTGGAAGATTAAGAGAACCAGTCCGTTTTGTTTAACGTACTACATTTGAGATTTTATGTTATTTTCAAACTTTTCAGTCTGCGTATGGGAGTCAAACCGAAGAGGTGGAACCGGGGGCTATTGTATCCAATCATGTATCTTATTTGGATATATTGTATCACATGTCTTCCTCTTTCCCAAGTTTTGTTGCCAAGGTTAGTTAGTGATTACTGTAATTTTTGTTTTATATGCTGTCAAGAGACATAGAGACATATGTTTACACAATGCGACATAACTGACACCTTTGTTCTCTCTTTCTGTTGATTGTATCTCGCAATTTTGCTGCTGAAGAGATCTGTTGCTAAACTTCCACTTGTTGGTCTTATAAGGTTGGTTCACCAACTTTTCTGTGTTTATATGTAGAGAAACTATTATTTCGAGGTATAACTGGTAGCCCTTCCTATCTGTTATTTGCTGTGATATTGTGTTTATTAGAAAAGTAGAATTGAATATTCAACACAGACAGATCTCTTCATCTACTAGTTGCTGTGATATGTGATAGAATGGAAAATCCAGCCAACTATTTTGCATTTGCTTTTAGATTTTGGGTTTGAGCTTGTGAAAGGCATAGCAAAAGTGGCCATGCACAATTACTGTACTTAGGTTGATGTTTTCAATCTGATGACAACATTTTGTTTGAAAATAAATATGGTCTTTCTTCATTACCTTCCTCATCTGGATTTCTGCATCAATATGACCCTTTTGTGGACCTACTAGGAACAGAAATGTGCCTTTTTTCTTGGCTTTCTGCTCTGTCTGAATTTGGTTTTATTGAGATGTGTTATTTCAGCACTTTTGTTGGTCTTCTTTCGGATATATTTACATGGTAACACTGCAAAACAATTATTGTTCATCGTAAAATATCTGGATACGCACATTGGTGTAATTAGATGTCTTGCTTACTTGCTCTCTCTTTTCACTTATGGACCCTTTTTCCCCTTCCATTGCATATTACACTTTCAACTGAATCGTCCCAACACCTTAAACTGTTATTATTTTTCATGTTACAGCAAGTGTCTTGGTTGTGTCTATGTGCAGCGTGAGCTAAAATCATCTAACTTCAAGGGGGTTTCAGGTATGTCTTATATAAATCTTTTAAACATTTTTTTCATGGCATAAAGTTAATGATTTGGCCAAAGGAAGGGTGGAAATTGGAATTTTTGGCTTCTAGGCGGATATTCATCTTGGAATAGCTGAAAATAAGAAAAAGAACATTGAATTGAGATATGAGAATGCTATTTCCTTGGAAACTTTCTGCATAACTGTAGATGGATAACACCCCTTCTTCATTTAATTGGGAAACTTATGTAAACCAAAAACTATCTGTTAATCGGAGTACATTAGGAATAAGCTCAATTAAAGCCAACAAATCATTCCCTGTTTCCTGTTAGAGATGGTTACCTAAGAAATATGAAATTAGCTATCATGTTAAGATGAGAACAGGAAAACTTCATCAGTAATGAAAAAGCCTTGTCCTTGTAGGATTGCATCCACTTATTTTTTATACAATGTTAAGACTTTCGGCACTTAGTTATATTATTATTGGTTTGACCATTGTTGTTTGCAGGTGTTATCAGCGAAAGAACTCGGGAAGCTCATCAAAATAAGTTTGCTCCAAAGATGCTGCTTTTCCCAGGTTGTATTTTTGAGACCACTACAAGCTTCTGTCATTTTGATTCTTTTCCAGAATGTATTGCACTATTCTCGGGCTAGTCTCATATCTGCTTGCTTATTAATTATATGAGCCTCTAGGTTGGCATAAATACACTTATGCTTGCCTTCAAAGATGAGTTGCAAGCAACAGAGAGGAATTTCCTGATAAAAAATGTGTATACCATGTGAGTTATGTTAATTGTATAATCATGTAGAAAAACATTATTTAGTTATTTATTTTTTGTTGTTGTACTCAAGAAATAATTCTCAAGCTGGAATGATAAATTTTGGGATATTTCATCATAATGTTTTCCCTCTGCAAAGCTTCTATTTGGGTCTTAACTGCTGCTGTCACTACAGTCTACAGATTGTCTGGCTAATCATTCTTTTGGTTCTTTAATAGAAGGCACAACCACAAACGGTGACTACCTTCTTCCATTCAAGACTGGTGCTTTTTTGGCAAAGGCTCCTGTACTTCCTGTGATTTTAAGATATCCGTACCAGAGATTTAGTCCTGCATGGGACTCTATTTCTGGGGTAAGTTCTTATGTCTTGCAACCTTAGTTTTCATTGTCTTGTTCTCCTGGTGAATTTTTTTAGTTGTGTAGATTTGGCATCTCCTATCTTTGGTGGAAAAGTGACTACTATTTGTTTTTATTAAAACTACAAAAGTGCACATTAGGTGCAAAAATATAATTATTTTCAAATTACTCTAACTGGTAAATTTTTTTAACAACTAAAAAATCACAAAAATTGTAAGTTAAATTATAATGAAGCCAAACTTTCTTGTTATATCATTTGGAGAAATATGTTAAGGTCTTATGTCTAGATGTGTCATAATTTTTATGCTGTTCATTTTGAATTTGTAAATTTTTGCTCTTATGTCTTATATGCAATTTATCATTTAAGACTACTTTATATTGTATTTTCTCTATTGTGTATGCACTCTAATATCTATCATTTTATTTTCAATATTTTTCTTCTATGTTAAGTGAGTGTCTTTTTGTTTTGGTAAGAGTTTAAAGACAGCTTAAGTGTGCTTCTGTCGGTATATTCACTTGGCAACCCTTATTGTATTTAAATTCTATAAAATTACCATGATCTAGAAAAAGAACAACAGAATGAAGTAAATAAAGTTTTTCCTTGATAAAGTAATTATGTAAATTTTACACTCTAATGCTAATATTATTTTAAGTTATTAAATTATTTGGTCATTGAGTTATAAGATAAGCAATGTCTAACTATTAACTTTTTTCTGTCTTCGTTGCATTGTACTTGCAACAACCTTAATTTTTTCTCAATTTAGTTCATTTTTCTCTTTCTTATTCTTTTCTTGACCATTTTAAAGTTGATTTGTGTAGAAAAATTGTTAGAAATATATAATTTTTTCTAATAATTTTAAAATATAAAAAATATATATGATTAGCTCCCCAGATGTAGACTTGTTTTTCCTTCTCTCTTCATATTAAAATAATTGCTTCGAGCCGTGAGTTATTTTTCCCTTTGCCTAAATTAAATTTTATTTTCCAGAATCATCATTTAATCTTTAGGAAACGTATTTTTATACAGTAATAGTCAAAATTTTAATGCATTTTTTTATGATAATTCTCGCACATCACATTTAATATTTTAATACAAATAGACTCTAGAAAACTATTATTATTGATCAACAAATTAATAAATCTGTCCCACGATAATTGTCAATATTTCTTGCAATTTTGAATGCGAAAATCAACGTTTCAATTATAAATTAACTTTATATATCGAAATTTGAATTGAGAATTTCTTAGAATAGATATTTAGAACTCTTTTAATGTATACAAATATGAAAGCAATATGCCTATTCCAATTTCTTTTTTTTTTTTTTCCTTTTTACGTTTCTTCTTGCCCTATGTAATTATACACACGACACATTTTCTAAAAACGGATAAAGATTTTATGAATTTCATTTATGGTTATACATTTATTTGTTCTTTCTCTCTCTCTCAATTATTTATTACATGACTGACTCTATCAATGATTCCTATTTGGTACAAATAATTAAGAGAATGTGATTTTTCATTTGCATTATTCTACTTATACTACGTAATACAGTTTATATAGGGTAGATTAGTTATCACAGCAAGGTAAGAAACCTATAGTTATTCATACTTTCATATATGTCATAGATATAAAGACGGAGGAATTTCTAAGTTCTTTTTGGATTATGTATTGCCAATGTTTTCGTGAAGCATTTTGATTCTCACAAATGTATACGAGATCGGAATGGTAACTTTGCCTGATGATTTAGTCAATTGACCTGTTGATAGCTGGCCTTGAATCAAAAATATTAATTGTGGAAATTAATTAAGGTTAATTCCTGTATCGAACTTTTATAGCTCTTGCTAATAATTGAGGAATTCCTTGCATTTATGTGCAGTCACAGTTTGCCTAACCTTGTAACTGTGCTGATTTAACATACATCTTGCGCAGGTTCGCCATGTGATTTTTCTTCTCTGTCAGTTTGTAAATTACATTGAAGTGATACATTTACCTGTTTATCACCCCTCAGAACAAGAGAGGGAAAATCCCAAGCTTTATGCTGAAAATGTTAGACGGCTGATGGCTCGTGAGGTCTTTTCTTTGCCTTTTTTGTTTTGGTGTGTGTGTGTGTGTGTGTTTTTCCTGCTTGAGCTTCTTTTTGGCTGTAAATAATTGGGGTAAAGCAATGGATGTTCTTCAAATCTGTTATGCATCTCGTGTCTGTCAAATGTCTATATTGCAATGGTAACATCGGCTTTCAGTTGCTGCACCTCACAGGCAAATGTCAGTGAAATGTTGACTGTGGTGAAAAATGCGACATTTCAAGAGCAGCTTGTAAATTGCAAATTATAGAAATGAAACATTAAGTGCCAGATAATTGGACTTTTTTCATGATGTATGATATTGACAACATTTATCTAAAAAGAACTTCATTCTCCTGCTATTGGATGTCCTAAATTGAAATAGAAAAAGGACAACGAGAAAGAAAGCTGCCAAGCCTGTGGTTATTTGTTACTTCTCTCTGAGGCTAAATGTCTCATTTGTTGTTGCTGTTATGGTGCAGGGTAATTTGACTCTTGCAGATATTGGATTGGCAGAGAAACGAGTTTATCACGCTGCTCTCAATGGTAATATTAGAATGCCTACTGTTTTGCATCAGAAAGACGATTGACAATTTCATAGCCGGGCTCTGAAATTTTAGTCCAACCTGTATGTTAACAGTTTAAAATATTGTAAGCAATGTGGGAGGCTCATGATAGGAGTTAAGTTATATTTTTGTAACACTATACTATGCACAGATGGGTGGCCAAATAATATAATATTTTGATTTTTCTCTGATATTGTTCTTGGGTCTCCATTTCCTCTGCATGTATCCTTTCCTCTCTCTTTCTTTCTTT
>JACGDI010005439.1:28877-42049 GCA_014898725.1 Jacaranda copaia
CCCCCCCCGGCTGCAAAAAAACAAACATAAAAAAAATAAAAATAATCGGTGTAGAAATTGTTGACGCCCTGGAAGTATTTTAGTAAAAACATGGTTAATCTGAATAATCTCTTCGGTGTTCCTGCAGGTTTATTTTGTCAAAGATAATGGGGGTTCGCTATGTGTATAGCATTGTATAAATGTATCTTTTTGAATCCCCTGAAGTAAAAACTAAAGCTGATGACTTAAGTTGGAAGAAATGATTGGTCGTTATGATTTCTAAATCATCTCTGGACATCTTAGTTACTGCTGCAGCTTTGGGTGGGATACTCTAAGCTGTCTTCATTCTTTATTTGATATATTAGGCAGCTTGGCTTAGAGCACATCCTGGAAGCCGATGTATAAAAGACGGTGGTGGACCTGGCGCTGTTGCTTCTCCTTGAAAGTTATTTAGACAGTCTTCCTAGCTTCTTAGATATCCCATTATTTGATTCTTGTGACACAGTTGAGAAATTAGAGTTCATTTGTGAATAGCCTAGAAAACTCATTCCTTGACTTTCTCCAACAGTTTCTTTTACTGGGCTAGGCTGGAGGAGATGAATTTTTAGGTAGAGTCTGAGTTTCATCTGTATTTAGCACTCCACATATAATGTTAGTGCCAATACTGTACATTGAATCATATCAGCAGTTTTACTATGTTTGTCTCTTCTGTTTTGCCAATTGCTGTATTGCAGCATTGAGTAGTAAATTGTCCAGAATTCAGGGTTGTCCATAACGCTGTTGTATATTGAATCCCATTCAAATATATGTGCAAGTGGGATAATTGGTTCTAGTAACAGCCGCATTTTTTAATTGTCTTTTCCTCATAGCTGCAGCTCTAAGTTTGAGACTTAACAACTCAAGTATTCTTGTGGGAGAACCTGAGTGAGGAGTATAATTTTACGTAAAACTAGTATTGTACGATTGAATTGAATCAATCTCTTTTGTCATTTTAGATCAATGTAATGTTCATCTTCTAGCTAGGTTGAGATTTCTCACTTATGGGTGGTCGAGCATCCTATGGGCCACTGAATGCCTTCCGTATTTTTGATGGCTTAGCTTTGCGATTAGAAAGAATCCTACCTATATATTTATAATGAATTTGTGTTGAGCCAATCAATCCATTGAAACGAAGTGTAAGTGCCCCATCGCAGTCCGAGAAAAAGGTGCATGAAAATAGTTGAGCATGGTGAAACTAAAACTAGAATCGAGAAATCCTTTTACCCTCCAGCTGAATGTGACAAAATTCTCTTCTATTAGCACCATGAAGCCTACTCAATTGTAGCAGAACCATGGTAAACTTTGTATCCTTGTGCTTGAATTCTCTCAGTAATGTGCTTCTCATTACGTCAAATTGGTCAATACGAACAACAATCAATTTACATCGTCCCACACAATCCATCATATCATTACAGACATCCGTAGAGATGGAAAGAATGAGCACGAGGGAGACAGAAAACAACAGCACCATGATTCACACATTATTCCCTCCAAGAGTATGTTTTGCTTGATCATAACTTAGAGAACCAGACAACCTATTAACAAACTCAAGAAACTTACAATAGCATTCCCATTCATACATTCCAACAAGGTTAGGGGTACTATTTTCACCTTTCCTTGAGTGAACTATTAGCATGCCTCTTTAGTTCCCAGGGGGGCAAGCAACCTTTCAAGGGGGACTGCAGCAACAAAGACGAAGTTGACAACTGCTTCTGCCTCGACGAAATTGAGGACAGACAACTGAAACTACTTTTCAGCCTCCTCTTCTCACTATCCTCATGCGCCTGGCATTTCAGGTTGTGTTGGACAGCAGTGATTTTAAGGGCTTCAGGTAGGACACAGCTGAAGATTGAACCTAGGTGGGAAACAAACAGCACAAAGATACTATAAAACTCAGCATCCTAGGTACCAGGTAGCAATAAACAAGAATGAAAAATATCCAACGACACAACCTTCTTGTAATGATATATATATATATATATATAGAAAAGCTACCTAATTTGGCCAGTCGATTTACCCATTTTGGTATTCTTTTCCCTGTCAATTTGTAACATATGTCCTTGCAAAAATGGTTGCAGTTCTTTACAATCAAGTGATATGTGTCGCCATTGTAGCTTGCAGCTTGACGTTCCATGAACTCCCTAACCTGAGTAGCGTCCAGGGACGTCGTTCCAATGAAAATAGACTTCCTGAACTGAAATCCAGGGCATTGCCGAGGCTCAACTTCAAAAACACCACTAGATGGAAAGTCGTGTGCTCCAAATGCATATTCCACGCCATGAACTGTGAAGTTGAACAAGGTTGATCATAACTGGAAAATTTATAAAAGAACTTGGATAGAGAAGGAGACAAAAGTGCAATCCAATTTAGTTGCGGCAAATAAATCATATAGAGAGAGATGGGAGAAGCAAGAAAAGAATTAGAAGTAAATATATTGAAATTGGACAAAACCTACCTTCGATGCCAGAGTGAAATATACCTAGGCCGGCCCAATAGACGTAACCATTCATGGGCGTCAAGTCATACACATTGAGGTAAACTGGAGTATTTTTGGCGCCATAATTATCTGACTTCACTTTTGAAAATAAACAGAAATTCCGAGCGGATTTTGAGGTCAAAGAGAGGGGTGCTATGGACTTCCACCCTTTCTTTGATCCTAATGTCATGCTGCTTCTACAGGGCAACTGAACATCAGTCAAGGTCCAATAGTATTTCGCACATCTGGAGAAGAAGAATAATAAAAAATCCAAAAAGATATAAGCAGTAAATCAATGGAATGAGTGATTTATTTTAGTGTTCTGACAGTACATGAAATAAATAAACTTGGAACTGAACATTAAGGGATACTGGCAAACATTAGTGTATCAGTAGTGAACCACGCAGATTAATTTCTTCCGCTCATTTGTACTAAGTGCGGTTCAAATGCAAGGTTGGCGAGCTGACAAGTTTTTACATGGATTTTCCAGAAAAAGTCTGAGACCCCAAAGTAAACATTAAGGATGCTAGCTCAAAAATGATTCTGCAGACGTAAGGTATCCGTAAGACTTGCTGGACCACAGAGTTAAGAAAATAATACTGTTTCCGCAGAATTATTTTTCCTTCTTTTTTCTTTTTGAACTTGAAGAGGCTGTAAATAGAACTAAATAGTGTTCATTCTATTTGCTTCCAAATATTTACCCCTAAATTTTGTTGTGTGAGGTAGAGTTCACTATTTTTCTGACTTGAAGTTCACACACACACACACACACATGTATGTATGAAAATCTTATGTTTACACAAATAAAATTAAAATTAAAATTATATTAATCTCGCACAAACTATAGTATTTTGCCCTAATATAAAGTCAGTGTAAATATATAATATTCAACCTACGAAGCTTATTGAGAGTCCCTCTACTATGGTTTACTTCTAATTGCAGATCCTAGCAACTTCCAGTTCCAGATACCACCAAGCTTTCCACCTAACTCAACACTCTGACAACAAAAGGCTCCATTTCAAGTCTGAATCCGCTTGGATATGAAAATCATTCACTAATTCTCTCAGGCTGCTTTTCTTTACTGTTAAAACAGTTCACAAATTGATGATCTTGCATAGTCAACTTCTCATATTGTCTATAGATAAGCCTCAAGAACTTCTCAAAGACCGGAAAAATTCTTCATTCAAAAAATAGGGAATGAAAATTCTGCTATCTAATTTTTCATATACAACGCAATCAAGAAATAATTAAAGGAAAAGTAAAAAAAACTTTAGACTAAAATACCAATCAAATGAAAAGAGAAATAATGCAGGCTATACAAAGTCAAAAGCAAATTCAAATAACTAAACTATTCTAGCAAAATAATGACAGAATAAATTAGTTAAATACTATCTTTAAGAACAGTTGAGGAACAATGATAAACACAAAAAGATAAAAGGCAATAATAATATTGCAGATGTGCAGAGCAGAATGAGAGCATGATTGCTTGCTTGACTTTAATTAACAAATGAAGAGAATCAAACTATGGATGAGATATACCCAGTCAAAACAGCCAGCATCATCATCTTTCTCAAAAAGTGTAAACTTGATCACCTTTGGTTGGGGATTTGGGACTATGAGGTAAGAATATGACATAATTCCTAGACTTTCACCAAGAATTCTATGTCATTGGTTAAACTAACATGAAACCCCTTAACCTCAAAATACTCACACCTACCTTTGATATGCAAAAACTGGATTCATCATGAACAAAAAACACAATAAATCAACAGAAATTGCAACTAAAGATCCCAACAACCAAAGGAAAGGAAAACAGCCATAATTATGTTAGATCTTGTTCTCAAGCTGCAATATTTTTAACAGCAAAAGACAGCAGAAAGTAAGAAACAGAATATTCAAGAAATTCTTCCCAGAAACAGATCAGGGCCCCAACAAATTTGCATAGAATTCTTGCTGTTTATAAGTGGAGACAAGAGAAGACGCTGCTGATATTAGACAAGAAGACAACAAGAATTTTGTCGAAAGAAAACAGAAATCACAAACAAGGAAAAAAACGAAAAGGGCTTCAGGAAGAAAGAAAGACTCACAGATATGGAGGCAAATGGCATTGGTGGATAGCCTAAAGATTCCAGCTTTCAGCTTCTTTAGAATTTTTTCACAGGCAGTGGCCTAAAAAGAATGTGTATCTCCGGGTTAATTAACAAGCGACTGTTTCTCTTCCACCAAACACCAAATTTGTTTCTGACAGATCCCACGTAAATAATCACTCCAAAGTGTAAACAGAGTTTTGAAATGACTAACATAAAACTCAGTTTTTGGCCTAAATAAATTTATCGTACCATTGGCTATTTAACCTAGTACTAGAAGATAAGAGAAAAAGGCCAAAAAGAGAAAAATAAAGAGGTGTCTGAATGAAGAAAGCCCAAGTGTTGGAAGTTAAGGAGAAACCGACATAACACAAAACAACCCTCTTTATCTTTAAGCTCCAGTAGCTGGGGGAATAAACTTTGAACCTCTTCTTTTATTATTTTCTTTTCTTTTCCACCATTTTTCCTTCTGTCATTCTGTTCTTTGTTCTTGACTCTTGAAAAAAAGTTGGGCTGCCGCTCCCCTTTTTCTCTTCTGGGATTTTTCTTGGGGTTCTTGAATTATTTTCTACTGAAATCAGGACTGGAAATTTGTTTAAAAAAAATTTCTTTGAGCTATGACAAGGTGTATTTATGAGTTTAAAGATTTCTTAAAATAATATTTAAGAGGTTATAAAATATTAAAAAATGTTAAATAATTTTTTTTTTAAAAAATAAATTTATAAAATTTTAAAATAAGATGTTAAGATTTTATAAACTCTTTTGAAAAATAAAAAAATTCTTACTTATTTCAAAATCTCAACAATTTTTTTTAATTTTAATTATTTAATTGTAAGATTATTATTACTAATATATAGTAAGTTTTATAATATTATTTTATCCAAATACTTTAATAATTTATTTAAAAATAAGATCTAACATCTTATAAGATGTAAAAACTTATGAGATTTTTTAAATAAGTTTAGCCAAACATCACTTAAGAGGGTGTTTGTTTAAACTTATAAATACTTCAAAATATTTTAAAGATATTTAAAAGCTTATAAAATATTTGAAAGTATGTGGTAATTTTTTAAAAAATAGTTTATAAAATTTTAAAATAAGATGTTAAGATTTTATAAGATTCTTTTAAAAAAATAAAGAGATTTTAATTTAAGTTCTTTTAAATTTAATCATTTTAATTACAAAATTATCATTATTAATGTCTTATAAGTTCCAAATTTTATTTTATTGAAATAATTCAAAAATAAAACATAACATTTTATAATTTCTAAAAATATTTTATAAAATTTAGGAATATATAAAATATTTTAAACAATCTTAATCAAACACTCTCTAAGTCAAGAGAGATGCATCTTAAATGCTTGCTCCATGGGAATCTATACCCAACGTCGTTTACTTGTGTTTGAGTAAAAGAATTTGTGTTACTAACTTTGTTTTGACTAAAATACAGTTTACATGAGTGAAAATATTCACTGGGGACAAAGGTGAGCCTTTTGACGTAATTCCTGTTGTCTTTCTTTTTCACTGTGGTTTTATTCTAAAGCAGGCTTCATTTGGCAACTGGCATTTGGCCTTTTGCTTCTTATAGATATTAAACAATTCGATGAAACATTTTTCTAGAAAAACTAATTAAGAAAAAAACTGTCAATTCTAAGATCTTGTAATGGTCTGCACCACAAATGAACAAGGCATGAGCAAATCCATAGCGGACTACTCTTTAACAAATTTACTACAGACGTCAGGGCCCCTCCAAGTCACATGGTGTTGCTTAGATTTTGTAGACTATGTGGTCTAGGCATGTCCCTCTTGACCATGTTGCCTAATTCTTCTTATCTTCTGCTACCTAAATCGCCACCCTTTTTCATTAATATATAAGAATTTTCAGCGGTAACTTTGAAAGAAAATTACAGTGTTTCTCTGTCTCTAGGTGATTCTTAAGTTCAAGGTTTGTTTGTGTCTTCTTTTATCTTTTCTTGTCTGAGAGAAGTTATAAAGAGAATCAGGCCAGAAAGAATTTCTACAGTGAAAAAGATGAGTTTTTAGGGCACGTTTGATATGGGTTATTAGTCTCAATATAGTCTTTCAATCTTACTTAATGTGTTGTTTAATAGGCAAGATAGAAATACGGGCCGGGTTGCAATTAATCCAAAGCCCAGCACTATTCACACAATTGTATGCTATTTAAGTAGTGGATTGGGAGGTGTGATTATGTAATCTCAACTCCTCATTATAATTTTACTTCCTTAATTATTATTTTTTCTCTTTTTCTTGTAAAGATTAATAGAAGGGATGAGGGTTTTATTTAAGGCTAATTTTGTAATTTAGTTAATTAATCCTACATATCAAACATGTATTAGGAATTATAATAGATTCTAATAGCAACTAATTGTAAAATCAACCTTCAATATTAAATAAATTATAAACTATTTAATCTTATCTTATCTCTTTTTTATTCAAATCTCTGCTATTATCTACATTCTCAATCAAACGTGTCTTAGACTAATAACTCGATAATTTTAATAATTTAATTTTTGAATTAATTGCAACTTGTAGTTATCCTTAAAAAAAGAAGGGTTTTGTGAAATATTACTCCATTGATTTGTGCATTTGATTTCATCATAGAAAAATGACTCATTTAAATTTGTTAAATAATTATTCATAGAAAAACGACTTTGCTTCTTTGAATAGGTATTTCAGGTTGGATTCGTAATACCCTAAATCCCAAAATCATAATAAAGTGTTATGGTTATTGGAATGGCTCAATAGATATATTTTGAAAATTCAGGGTTGAAATGATGTGAATATGATGGACAGAAAAAAAAAATGGAATGCTACAAAGTTGATATGCAAAAATATGTGGCATCATTTAACGACAAAGTTATGGGTGGTATTCTTATAAAAAAATAAAATAAATAAATAGTGGGAGATGCAATTTAACAGAGCGTTAACAATAGGTCGATAAAGATGTGTCAAGTCGGCTGATTTAAATTAGATCTAATTACAAAAATTATGCTTGTTAAGGGCAAAATTGACTTTCTTGGATTATCCGGATCACCTAGACAACACTTAAAAGTGATTATTGAGTTGTAGGACTCATTTATGATGCGCTATAATAATGGAAGTCCCTTAGGTGTGCAGGTTGACCCAAGAAAAATGCCAGCTCTGTCTTGAAGAAGCACAGCTACTTGTGCCTGTTTTTCATGAAAATCCTGTCTGGGGTTGAGGGAAAAAATGAGCTTTCCAAGAGCACAATAAAGGCAAGCTGCAAATTGATCCATCAACAACTATATGTAATGCTGGGGACTCTGCCCCCTCAATTTTTTGTTGTACTCACTTTTTATCCTTGAAATATTTTAGCAATCAAAGTTCCTTTAAAGTGACACTTGATTTACAGTGCAGTTAAAAAATGGAGACAACCTCTCGTTTTCACCCATAGTTCAAGAGAGGCAAAGTGCAATTTATGCTATTATCAATGATTGATGATAACTAGATTCATAAATAGACATAGAAGTTTGAACATTTTAAGGTATTGTTCTGTGGACAAGTATTATTAGAAATTTTATCCTAAAAAATGTTGTCATAGCGAGAGAGTCGATTTCTTGATATGGGACAAAACCAGGTTTATCAATCATAGTTAAAAAAAAGAACGATTTATGCTCTTATTACATCACTGCACAAAACCAAGCAAAAACTTTGCCAGAAGTTTTTTTTATGACTCTCACTGTCATAAAGAAAGATGCATAAATATGCTCTCTCTATATAATTCAACCTATTCTTTTGTCCTGTAATATGAATGATATTCACATCTGCACTTGCACTGGAAATACTCTCAGAAATTGCCCTTTCATTGGTTTTCGCTCTTCACAAGGTTAAAGTGGAGCAAGACTGTTGAAATGGTCCCATGCCTCCTGCATGAAAACATGTAAATCAGGAGTAAATCTGACTGAAATTTACTGTTTCCAAATGTAAGACCTAAAAAGTTATAATCCTAAGTTTTATTTAGTGTTTATGTTTGGAATAGAGAATCTACTTCATTGCAAATGTTGGAAAATAGGTCGCTCATGTGGGCTGATCCAACCCATGTGCTGAGAGACCCACTTGCTGACCCATTTCAACAATTAGGTAATTAAGAGGTTGGAGGGAGTCGTAACTCCTAGTTAACTCCATGCAACCACCTCTGAGAGATCATGGGATTATGTGAAAACATCGGATTATACATAAAACATACAGAAAATGTAATGTTATAATATAGTTCATAATTTCTGATATAGAATTTTAGAGGGAGAATTCTATGTGATGAGGATTTTCTAATCCTATAAAAAATACACGTCACTACACTACGAAGGGATTTCATTTAACTCATAAAAAACCATATCCAAACATAGTATTCTTGGTTAAATTCCACATTTATATTTTCCTTCAGCAAACATATGGGAATACTTGTGCAACAAAGAATTTATGCAGATGAAATGAACTAATTACCCGACAAACTATTTTCAATACCTGAAGAATATCAAAAACCATTTCCGCAATGCACTTTTGGTGAGAAGCAGCGTCTTTCTGCTGCAGCTTATCTGGATGTAAGCGGAGTAAAGCTTTCTGATATGCTCTCTTCACTGAATTTGATTCAATTAAATCAACAAGGGGTATTGGTTTCCATCCACTTCCAGGCCAAAGAACCTTTAAGAACATACATTAATAACTTAAGAGGATCTTTTGTCCTTGGAAATTTGTCCGAATAAATAGAACCAAAAAGACAGTAATTTAGGATCCTAAGATCAAAGAAGCCTCACGTATTGCAGAGTTGACAGCAGCGAGCGGATGTTCCCTTTCTTCCCTACTGCCCATTGTCGAATTTTAGCTTCTAAGGCCTGCAGATATTTTTAGACCATTATTGAAGAGAGAAAAGAAGAATGCAAAGATATACACAGTCCAGCTATTAGGCCTATGTCTACGGACAAAATGCCCAAAAGGGCTATAATGCTTTCGATTCAAGATTAGGTAAGATAGATAAACATGTGACAGGAATAACAGAGAGAGCATAAATCAAATCAATCATATAACTTACTTTCATGTCCTCAGAACCTTCACTATTCTGAGTAACTTCTTGAAGATCTTCAGACAATTCTTGAACCTTTTAAACCATGAAAATGTTGAATAGTCAGAATGTAAGATTTAAGACTTCATTTAAAACATATAATTGGCATGTCTAGACCAACTAATATACCTGGAAGTTGTCTTCAAAAGGGTCGTCCGAGCTTTCTTCTTCTGAAGTCTTCGAATCCCACTCTGCAAAAAAAGGTACAAAATCATATGTCCAGAATACAAATACAAGTTGATGATCTCTTGTATTTCTTCCCACTAACCTGATGAATATGCAGTCTTCTGATTGGTTGAAAAGTTGTTACTTCTGTATACTGGAGTTTTTGTCTGAGTGCATTGTTGTGCTTCATCCTTAATTAGATTTTCATCCACCTGAAAAATCATATAAAAATACACAATCAAGACATCCAATAACTTCATTTGAAGACAAAGACTAGTTTTGTCTGGAAAGAAGATTTGTTCTTATGTGGCTACTTGATAGGCTTGAATCATATTCTAATATCTGTCTTCTAATCTAATTTTGCAGCACTAGAAACTCACTTCAGTCTGTTTTTGGCCTGTCCATCTGTAACTCTTGCTTCCTGTCTGAACATCAGATTTAGGCCTTGAATCAGCTTCTTGGTTGAAAATCTGAATAAAATCTCTCATCTTTCCCTTGACTGCACTTTTACCTGGAGTGGCTTCTGAATCAACATCTGTGCCCTGTAAGCTAGATTTGTCTGCATTTCTTCTGTCTGAATCTATTCCTGTTCCTTTATTTCTCTTCGCATTTTTTGGAGTTATAATCTTGTCTTCTTTCATTTCTGTTGTCTTTCCTGGATAAATTTGAGTAGAATTTCATGTTAGAAACTAAAATAGTATGTACTCATATTGATGTCCGGTCGAAATAGAGCTCACCTGGTTGCTCGAGAAATGCATGAAAAGGCTTCACTTCAGACTTGAGAGATTCTTTAATCTTTATAGAGACTTCTTTTTCTGTTTTCTTCCTTACATTCTCGGACTTTATATTTTCTGACAAGACTTCATTCCTCATAGTTGACAACTTGCTGTCGATCCTCCCATTAGAGCTTGCACACTTATCAAATCTACAGCTATCTTTTGATCTCAAACCATTTCTACCCACAAGATGCATTACCATAGGAACTCCTGGCCATTTATATATGGAGAAATGGAACTGCTTGCCGTTACTATCAACACTTACCTTCTCTTTTTTATCAGATTTCACTGCACATGGTGAATCCTCAGAGCTAAAATAAGCTTCTTGAGACGAGAGGCACTGACGATATACCGTGTGAACTTCATTTCTCATCTTGTCCTCATCTTTACTTGCTTGATTTGAAAATCTAGACAAAGAAGCACTTGAAGAGCGTGGACTGCCAAATCCATTTGCACTGCCGTTCATCTTATATTGGCTACAAATTTGGGTAGCATATAGAGGGACATCCTCAACTTTGATCAGTTTGGCAGGAAGACTAGAACATAGGAAAGCATTTCAAGTGAAAGATCTATAACGAAAACACACCAAGAGATCTCAACAACATGAATTCCTATATCCACCTATCTTTCAAGAGTATATTTATGCATTTGCACATGATCGGGGTTTCAGTAGATTGATTTTGTCAACAATAAATTATTGTGAAACAGTTAATTACTCGAATATCTCAACAAAATCATTTTCTTATTTCTCCTAACCAAAATCCAATAAATAAATACACAAGTTCCCACTGCTATAAGAACTTTATTCCTATACAAAGAAAACATGCGACTTTCTACTGCAAGCCTAAAATTAAGCAACTAAGCATATGTATAGGAGCCAAGAAAGACATTATAATGGAAAGAAATATATAGTACCTGAACTGAGCAGGGACCGAAGTACCGAAGGGATCAGTCTTAGGGGACAAAGGTTTGGCTGGGCTCATAATCCTTGAACCAGGGCTCGACCCAAATAGATTCTCTCTCCTCGGGGAACAGTAAGACTCATCACCTCTAAATATGTCATCAAAGAAATCATCGCCCAGATGTCGCCTTCTTGCCACACTTTTTTTGTCTTCTCCAAATACCGGTTTCTCTTTCAACTCCAAAGCCACTGTATCCCCAAAACTGTGCATTTCTCGCATACAAAACCGCCTTGGCGGACCCCCAAAAACATCATTAAAATCGAAGTCCTCGGGGTTTTCTAGTCGTGTTTTTGGGGAGCTCTTTGATAAGCCTTGAGGAGCATATTCCGGCAGATCATTTTGGGCCTTCATGAATACCTCCATTAATGTTGGCCAAGGGGAGAAAAAATTGAATATTAAATTTGGCGGGAAATTGTTGATCTCTGCTCTGAGTTTGAGATTCTCTGCAAACATCAATTTAATAGATAACTCGAACCATGGATCGCATGCCGGATCAAGTAAAAAGTGTTGACAGAAAATAAAATCAAGATTGATGTAATTTAAGTTCTTGATAAAACTCACTCCTTGAGGTTGAATTCAAAAATTCTTGAAAATATACAACATGGGCTGGTTTCAGTTTCAACTTTTCTTTTCTTGCATGAAAGAAATTCAGAAATGGGTGTGCAATTTGGAGAATGAATTAAGGGAAGAAGACAGATGAAGTGGGGTTGGACTTTGGAGAATAATACATGTTAGTGAGAAACTGAGGCCACAAGATGGCAAGATGCTCAGATGTCATGTTTTTCTCTATGAAAATTTGGATAAGGGACGGGGAAAGAAATGCCAAAGGACAAAAGAGATAGGCAAAGCCAAATTTTCTACTTTTAGAAGTGGGACTTTTCTCATAATTTCTCTTGGTGTTTATTAATTGCAAATTTTTGTGACACACAAAATAATTTGATGATTTATAGTGTTGCTTAATGGTTGAGGACCACCACTTGGTTGGAGATGTGAATGAAATTGAGAACTCAGGAGTCATTTTTATGATTAAATGGTTTGCTTTCTTGAATTTTTTGATTTCTCAACTCTAGGAAAGGTGACTAGTTTAGCAACCATTATAGAGTAAATGGACAAACTAGGCTGCAACCAATGTGTTCCATATCACAAGGGTGGTTTGGCTTGTGATATGTGTATCATTCTTCATATTAGATATTGGCCATAAAACGATGATTAATTACAAAAGGGTTGTAGTACCTGAAAAGTTCATTTGAGTTTGGTCAAATCCACCCAATACCAATTCAACAGAGTGATGATTAATTCATCACGATCAAATAATTCATTAATTTTTTTAATCGTGTATGCTTTTAATACTTTTTGCTCTTAATTCCCAATTTTGCATCCAGATTTATTGTATTGAGTTTTGCTAAGGCATGTCTTGATATTTCTAAATAAATTTGTGATTTCAAAACTTAAGCGATTCGAAAGTTAATAGTGAGCACAAGAATCAGACAAAACACAATCAAAGTAATCGACCATAAACTACCTAAGTGATCGCCCGTAGGCAGGTCGATTAGGGTTGGCGATAGACCAGCCAGCACCAAACACCTCTCC
>JACGDI010005439.1:42149-68571 GCA_014898725.1 Jacaranda copaia
GCCTCGGACCCTGGTCGATATTTCAAAAACCCTGGTCGATATTTTAAAAACCCAGGTCAAAATCTCAAAAACCCTGCTCGAAAGCATCAAAACCCTAGTCGAAAGCACAGAAATCCTGGCCGAAGGTATTCCCTGCTATATTCAAACATAAACTCCCTGTTTCTTCTCATCGACAAGCTCGATCAAGACCGAGAGTTGGGGGGACTCATGATATGGGATAATCCAGTAGGCCCAATAGGCCCAACTTCAAATGAGATAGCCCACGAGGCCCAACTTGATACGGTATAATCCAGTAGGCCCAACAGGCCCATATTCAGAAGAGACAGCCTATGAAGCCCAAATGCACATCAGTCTAGTCGGCTTGAAGTTTTAGCGTCCAAGTTCGGTCGACATGAATCGACCACCGGTGCAAGTTGGACTGATTGAACCTCTTGGCATTGATGACATGTGGCAGCTGATGTGATTGCTACCAACGGATGTAACCGCTGCCAACAACTCCAACAACCCCGCTAACAACTCTGGTAGGGACGTGCTCCTGCTGGCATGGTTATCCAGGAAAACGGGAGATTGCGCCACCTAGCACAGTACCAAAATCTGAGCAAAGAATGACTCCCAACCCCCTATCATGGAGAAAGCCAAGTACACCTGGTAAGGGTACTTGGGTAAAATCACGCCCACAACAGGCTATAAATATTACAAGCACAGCCACGCTCAAGGTAATGCCATTTACATTGCTCACTACATATTATCTCTATATTCTTCGATCTATCGAAAACTAACTTGAGCGTCGGAGTGCCATAGCCGAGGGCCTCTCGGCTAGTTGATCTGTGTTCGTAGTTGCAGATCTCAAGCCCAAAACACTTGAATCAATCGGAGTACCCGACTCTCCAACTCTCTACAGCATCAAATATGAAGGCTTTGTTGGGATGTGAATTAGGACATTCTTTCAAATTTTTTTGAGAGAATAGATTTTGAAAAGTAGGGTTGGAAAATATGATGATTGTTTGTGTTTTGAGAGGTAGGTAGAAAATAAATTGAAAGAAAATGATTTGTTTGTTTGTATTTGGGTGAGGGATAAGATGTCTTAGTGATTTTTTTGTTGGATTTGTAGGATGAAATGAATATTTTAAAATTATTTATATATGTGTATATATAGATTGTGTGAGTAGTAATATGAATATATATTTGTAATGATTAGATAATATGTGAAACTTTGGATATTGATGTGAAATTGTGAATAATAGGAATTTTTTAGAGAATAAATTTTGTATTTTAAAAGTGAAATTGAAAAATATTCGGTATTTGTTTGTTTATATTTTTTTATTTTTTATTTTTTTTATTTATACATACGCACACATCAGGAGCCCGTTTAAGTTCGAACTTCTGATCTCCCATATTATGTGGAAGACTTATGCCAGTGGGCTACAAGCCATTTGGCTTATATTTTTTTATTTTAAGTTTTGAAAGTTGGAAAATAGGTAGGGAATTGATAAACAAATGAAGCGGAAGATTACGAGTATTTTTGGGTAAGGGCCGGGTATGATTTTTTTGCATAAAACCTCAAGGGCCTTCAGTTTGTCTTTGCAGCATGAGTGTCTTCATCAAGATGAGTTCGAGGAATCGTAAACTATGGCAGAATAGTTCCCTAAATCTCGAAGAAATTTTTAATGGGATCAGATTTTACGGCACGAAACCGAATCCGGCTGTGGATTTAAGGAAACTTAGGCCTATGATCTTGAAGCGGATTGAGGAACGGGCCAAGGAATATCCCGTCAAAGGCATGCGTCCCGTAGCACATGATGTCCTCCAGGCCCGAATCACTATCTACGACGGCGTATCAACCCTCCTCCAGCACATTCCCATCTGGGCTTGCAAGTAAATTCATAAGTTTTCCCTATCCTTTTCTGTATATATGGGTTTGCAGCTCATTCGCTTTCCTACAGATGTTCCTATTAAACGTCTATGGGCATTGTTAGAGTGATTGAAATCATGTTTAAATTAAGTTAAAGTTTTTAGGTCATAAAACGGAATTTCTTTTGGTTGACTGATGGGGCAAATTTCATTGGGTTCGTGCTGATGATTTTAGTGACTTCGAACTCTGATGAATAAAATTGTTTATTTTCATTAAAATTGAATGTTTTTGGCGAGTGTGGATTTGCTCTTCTTGATGCAGTAGATTCATCTTGGTTGTTTCGAATTTTAATGGATTCTGCTAATGATATTAATCCAGAAAAGACTTAGTGAAGCTTAGTCCAGAAGAGAACAATAGTTCGGCAATTAGGGATTTCATTTGAGATGAGGATGGAGGATGGAGGATGTGATACTTCCACAAGTTATATATCTTTTAGGAGTGAAATTGATTCTGTTGAGTTCCAGTGTGCTGAGATGTAAGCTTAGTGTAAAAACAGGGTCAAGAAAAAGGAGACAAATTTAGATTAGGGCGCAGTTGTCCTTAAAATTATTTTACTTGCATCAGCAGCCAGAAGAAATATATCTGATACATTAAAGGCTGTTTGGTCAGTCCATTGGCAAAGTGTTCTTTCAAGATAGAGGGACGATATCACTAGAGCAAGATATATTGGAGTCTATCTAATCAAATGAGTTATCCGAAATATTTTCCTGTCTATTTCATGGCATTTTTAGACATTGATTTAGCATTCATATGAGTCCTGTTTCTGGTGTTGAGAAAGTCAGAGGTATTGAACATTTGGTGGCCAGAGCTTGAAGTGGGAACTCTGCAATTTTTCTATTGTTGTATTTAAGAATTCTTTTGGATGTCAATGATCCCAGAAACTTGATGTCTTTGTACTTGTTAAAATGTAGTTGCAGAATCCAAATCATATATGTGAATGTTGACTTTGGACTCATCATTGTCTCAATCTAGACAAACTTCTTCAAGTATCTAGATTTATTGTTTTCCAACATATATCTTCATTAAAATTGACAACTCCCTTTACTTTTTCTTGCCACAGACACTGCCCGGAAGTTTATATAGGTGAGGGTGGTCACTTAATCCAAACTTGCCATGGTTTCCGGCATCATGCGAAGAACAAAGTCCACAATTGGGTTAAAGGCGGCGTGAATGACGTAATAGTCCCTGTGGAAGCATTTCATTTGCAGAACATGGTTCAGAATGTAATAAAACACCATGAGAGATTTGATTATGATCGCATTCCAGCAGTTGTGGAGCTCTGTCTTCGGGCCGGGGTAGAAAATAACAATCCCAGTGTTTCTCCAAGTGTTATTTCTCTGGATAGTCCTGGAAATAATTCTACTCCTCCTGATTCATTATCAGAGGATGATTTGAGAATTGTAGCTAAAAAAACTCTGAAGGCATGGGAGACACTTCGATCTGGAGTGCACAGATTATTGTTGGTCTATCCGGCAAGAGTTTGTAAACACTGTTCTGAAGTGCATGTGGGGGTATCTGGGCATAAAGCTCGAATGTGTGGGGTGTTTAAGTATGAGAGTTGGCGGGGGACTCATTTTTGGGAGAAGGCAAAGGTGGATGATTTGGTTCCTCCAAAAATAGTTTGGCACAGACGGCGCCAAGATCCACCGATACTTCTTGATAAAGGGCGTGATTATTACGGCCGGGCACCTGCTGTGGTGGATCTGTGCAGTAAGGCTGGTGCAATAGTACCATCCAAATACTTTTGTACGATGAAATTGGATGGCTTAACTGCTCCTGTTTGAATCAGATTGTGACTTTGTCCTGCTTTTCCCACTGGTGAGATTGGCTAAAATGTCCTTGATATGTATAGGTACAATAGGGGAGTTCTTTATAGTCTCATTAATCCAGAGCTTGATCAACCTCACAGATTTTGATACAAAAAGTATATGGTAGTGGTGGAATTCTTTTGCGCGGATATGGCGCCAAGATTTTGATAGGACTTTAGGCCTTTTGATGTAAATTTAATTGTTATAGCTTGTCAACTTCTTTAATGTTTTGGAACAGTACCTGTATAGTTTCAACTACATGGCTCCATCAATAAATACCCTTCGGCCAAAAAGATTTAATTTTGTTTGCTTTTCATGCAGTAATGATAATCTTGCTTGGGGATAAAAACGAGTCGGGCCCTTTGATCATTTTCTAGGCCTCAAGCATGGATTATTTGATCTAAGTTCAAGCTGAAGTTGAAGAAATTGGTTTAAGCTCAATTAAATTCGGCTCAATTTGTTTGATTCATATTTGTATAAGCTTGAATTTAAGCACGAAAAGGTTAGATATTTTCTTATATTTTTTAAATTAATATATTATTATCAAATTTTTTATGTATAATTTTTTTTTTGAAGATATGGGCTCATGGGTTGGTTTATAGATTTGGGAACAAAAATTATTTAACTCAAGTTCGAATACCTTTCGAATCAACTTATTATGCTTGGTTGTGAGCTATTTCAATTCATTTGCATACTAAGCTCTCCAAAAAATCTCAAAAATTGGCCCATCAAGATACTTCATAAGATGCTCATATAAGGAACATGAGAGTATTATTTTTCATGTAGAAACCAGCCAAGCCCCAATCAAAGCATAACTATGATTAGTGCAATTATACACAAAAGCAGAATCACAGTGCAGTTGAAGCACAAAGTGCACCAACCCATTATGTTTAAATTAACAATAGAAGCCACAGAATGAAACAGCTGCCCATCTTCTTCCAAATATTGAAATATATCAGCAAATACAAGGACTGCTGCAGACCAACGAGACATTCCTCAAATCCTAGACAACCAAGAAAAGAACTAGACATCAGAACAAACGAAAAACCAAAGCAACTGCAGAGAGGACATAAGCTGCTGAGAGATTTGAAACAGTGTTAATGAGGTCAGATTATGACGTTTCTAATATACAAAACCCAGAGCAAATAATTTCACTATCTGAGATTTTTGAACTTAATATCATGCTGAGAGACTTACAGTAGGGGACAATCTTCCATGTAGGGGACGATCTTCCAACGCTGATTATCACACTTTTTCCACTCTGAAAGGACAATTGCAGAGCCGTCATGGACACTACCATGGTTTTTATCGCCATGGAAAGCATCTACGTTTAGGCGAATGTTATTAACCATCCTGATTGCTCGGTAATTGTCGCCCAAGTCCTTGCTTTGAGTCCACAAAATGGACTTATCAAGAACATTATGATTGTAAGGAATCAACTGGACCTGTCACGGAAACCACACAAGGGACACAATGAGGAATAATATAAGTCTAGAGACGGGGAGAGAGAACACTTCTCTGATTCTTTTGTCTTTTTTATCCATGATGGCCCATTAGCAACACAAGAATAAAGAAACCTAGATGGAAGCACAAAAGCTAGTTTATGGGTTGTTTTGCCCAACCTAGTGTCCCAGCACTTGCGGCAAAACTATACCAACCATATTCCAAGCTATGAGCTGAAGAATACAAGATAATCAGATGCATAAGTTTAACCATCCATGTCCAAAAAGAGAGATTAAGATCTTATAAATCTTTTTTTGGTTTACACCTCTTATCTCAAGTTTTAAATCGAGCTAATCCATTGATACAAATAATTCATGGGAGAAAATTGAGTTATTTGGATCTTTCAAGACTAACAGGGTGAACTGCTAGTTTTTGAATATGAGATACCATCCTAGTAATGAGATTTATTTTGGTACTAGTAGTATGGAACATCATGAGATTTATATGTGCTTTTGGCAAATATAGAAGAACTTGGCAACATATAGGTTTAGGACTCCAAACCTTAATGACTCATGCTCAAACTTTTTATTTCACTAAAACTCAAAACAATCTTCTGTTTTTTTCCAATAAACTGAACATTTAGGACCATCTTACTGCAAGAAGCATAATATTCAGATCAAATAATTATCGTTGAATTGTGATTAATGCAAGTTTTAGTAGTAAAATTAAAGATTGGGGGGGAGGGGGGGGGGGTTATGAACATACAGGATGGGTGGCACCAATAGAGTGCTTCATGGCCTGTCCAGTGGCCTTGTTAACCAAAGCAAAACTTGGGAAACCCTCTTCATCCTTCACTCTTGTGCTGAACTTGTCATCTTTTATCCAAAGCTGAAATTATAAATCAAAATCTCCACAATTACAACTCAATTTCAAATTGAAGAAAAAAGAACCATTCAAAGAAAATGAAACAATTTGAGCAGTACCCACCTGAAAAGGGTTAGATGGATAGGAGCGGGCAAGAATGACCTTCCCATCCCGAATGGTCAAGCAGTAACTCCTTTCCGCCTTGCAGTAGACCTTAACAGAGGTTTCGTTCTCCTTGTCGTGGGCGCGGTGGTCGTCATGCCAAGTTAAATAGCGCATATGAAAGTAGTGAAGCGGCGGGTAGTCCTCGGCAAAGGGTCTTCTTCGCCGACTGTAATCAGGAATGGTGGCTGGTAGCTCAGGCTCATTTCTACAGTAAATGTGTGGCGGGGGCTCATTTCGGCTGTAATATGGGGACGGGTGTGGTCGTGCCCTTGGCGGGTAGTCCTCTTCTTGTTCTACGCTCCGGTCTGGACCGTAGTACGGATGGAGACGGCCGTGGAGGTAGTCCATATGCTTTCCTTGTCAACGATCTTCTTTTATTACTCGTTTGTTGCTATGATCAAGAAAGTCTGTAATAAATAGGAGTATGAAGTGTGAACAGCTGGAAATCGCAAGAAAAAAGATACGAAAATGATGAGATTTCTTGCAAAAGCTAGTGAAGGTGTGGCCTTCTGAGTGGCGGACTCAGGGCATAGAAGCCATCCTTGGCCTTGGGTGGAGGCCGCATTCATTCTAACGTTGTAGTTGACGTGATGCAAATCATGCATTAAATACAATTAATATGGATTTTCATGAACGGATTTTTGTTGTGGCGGTCGTTTTACGATTTAAGTTCTTTATTTTAATTTATATTTAATTTTTTATTTTATTATATGAATATATAATAAATATGTTAAATAGTTTTTTTATAAAAATAATTAATTAAGAACTAAATACATTTATCATACATATATTATATTAAAATAAAAAATAAAATACAAAATGCAATAAATAATCCAAAATTGTTGTTTTCATGAGATATGAAACTTGACTAGCTTTGGAGATGAAACAAAAAAATCATTTCTTTCTTGTACAAATTAATCAAAAGATAGAATTAATAGACGCCACGGTTTGAGAACTGTTGAATCCAGTGAGAATGTATTACCCAATGAAGTCACTTAAAAGTATGGCCAATAAATTTCTCATCACTATATAAATAATTTTGTAATTTACATTTTTTGTTTTGTTTACCTTAATAGAGGAACCAAGCACTAACTTGAAAATGGGAGCGCCTGTTTGGTTTTATTTTTATTTTTTATTTGCATTATTTTTAATATTTAAAAAAGTACTCAGTAATTAAAAAAAATTTATATTTAATTAAATTATTAAAAAATAATAATTATACAAGATTTAGTGGGTTGCAGGTTGAGAAAAATACTAATAATGATAATAGAGGGAAAAAATATATAGATTATTAAAAAATCTATTTTGAGAATAAAAATAAAAATATATTGGATAAAAATGTGTATAAAATGATATGTTTCGATTTTCAAATAGTCAAAAATGCAAAAATAATATTTGAGGATAAAACCAAACAGACGGGAGATTTTTTGCTGCACTTCCAATAATCCTAACATTTTGTGAATTTTAACACCTAAAATTAGATGGGAAATTCGTGGACATGATTTCCACAATTTTATAACATATGATGATATTTCTAAATGACAAGTCCTTTTTACTTTTTTTGCAACAGATACTGCCCGGAGGTTTATTATAGGTGAGGGTGGTCACTTAATCCAAACTTGCTGCCATGGTTGCCGGCATCATGCAAAGAACAAGGCCCACAATTGGGTTAAAGGCAGCGACAATGATTTAATAAGTCCCTGTACCTAGTAACATTCTATTTGCCAAACATGGTTCAGAATGTCGTAATAAAACACCATGAGATAAGAGATAGATTCGATTATGAGCGCATTCCAGCCATTGTGGAGCGAGATCTGTCTGAAGGCCGGGGCGGACTATAACAAACCCAGTCCCAGCGTTTCTCTAAGTGTTATTTCTCCAGATAGTCCTGGAAATAATTCTACTCCTCCTGATTCGTTGTCAGACGATGATTTGAGATTGGTAGCTACAAAAACTCTCCAGGCATGGGAGACGCTTCGAGCCGGAGTGCACAGATTATTGCCGGTCTGTCCAGCAACAGTTTGTAAACACTGTTCTGAAGTGCATGTGAGTTGGCGGGGGACTCTTTTTTGGGAGAAGTCATATTAAGGTGGACGATTTGGTTCCCCCAAAAATAGTTTGGCACAGACGGCCGGCGCCAAGATCCGCCAATACTTCTTGATAAAGGGCGTCATTATTATGGCCGTGCTCCTGCTGGGGTGGATCTGTGCAGTAAGGCTGGTGCAATATATATAGTACCATCCAAATACTTTTGTATGATGAAAGTGGATGGCTTAACTGCTCCTGTTTGAATCAGGCGGCGTTTTATTCCTGCTTAGGCCGCCCGTGAGATTGGTTAAAATGTTCTGGATATGTATAGTACAATAATGATATATAGTCCCATTGATCCTGAGCTTGATTAATTAACCTCGGAGAGTTGACACAAAGAAGTTATGGTACGTTTGCGGGGTGCAAAGTTAATTGCTATAGCTTGTCAACTTCTTTAATGTTTTGGAACAGTACCTGTATAGTTCCAACTATATGGCTCAATCAATAAATGCTAATTTATATAGAGATGCCCTTTAGCCAAGAACTCTTAATTTTGTTGCTTTTTAGACAGAAATGACAATAATGTGGCTTAGGGATGCAAATAAATCAAGTCTTCACTATTTTTATGGGGCTTAAGCTTGATGAGCCAAAACAATTGAGGTTCAAGCTTTGGTTTAAGTTTGAATAGGCTCGATTTGCTTGCCACAAATTTGTAATCAAGTCTAATTATATAAGATTAAGTTTGAGCCCGAGTTTGAAAAGTTCAATTATTTTGTAAAGGGTTAATTACCCAAACCCTTATGAGATTGGTTTAATTATAACAAGATCCATAGATTTTAGAAAATTACAAGTACGCCTTGTCATTGATGGCCGGCTGTTAAGTTGAACGATTTTTATGAATTGTCCATTTTACCTTTGTTTGAAAAAATTTTTTAGAACAAAAGCAAAAAAAAAAGAAAAAAAAGCCAAAGACTAAAATGACCCTTAGTTACCAAACTGCCTAAAATACCCATGAAGTAGCAATAAAGAAAAAAGGAAGACAGTCATCTTCCTCATTCATTCATCTCCTTTTCATTGGGGAAAAAGAAGAAGAAAAACAAGAACAAGAAAAAGAAGAAGAAAACTCCCAAAATCCCCCCCAAATCATTTGGCCTACATTCCCAAAACCCCACTCCTTCCAAAACTTGTCATTCTCCACTCCATTTTAGAAGGTGATAGGCGGCTATTAGAGTCCCAAGCTTTGGCATAGTTTAAAAATACTACGGTTTTCAAGTTTGCGAAAGGTATGATTTTTACTTTCAAAATGTGTTGTTTTTTTTAGATCTTGTTATTAGTTTACATATTTATTTGGAATATGTCAAAAAATATCATTTTTTCCCCTCATTTTTATTGTAATTTATGGATGTCTTTTTTATTTTATGGGGGTTTTGGTTTTTCCATTAGAAATGAAATTGAATCGGCATTTAAACATGTCTTGGTCCGGACATGTTGATAGATTTCAATTTTTTCATGAATGGTTGGTAAAACATCTATTATTGAAATGATTTGGCCCATTTCAAAATATTGAACTATTTTGTCTGTTATGAAAAATTAGATGTCGTTATATTGTAATGATAAAAAACTAGAAGGGGTAAAATATAATATTTTACTTATTGTAATAATTTGCATCTTTTTTTTTTGTTTTTTTGTTTTGGTTACAAAGATGGCTTCCCCTTCTTTTGACATTGTTGAGAATGGATACTTCTATGAAAAATTGTCTGGTGATACAGAAGGTATGCTAAGTGATATGGAATAGCCCAACAGGCCCAACTCAACAAGTTTTTGACCTTAAAGAAAGCCCCTAGGCTCACTTAACACGCACGACCCAATGTCGCTTCTGGAGCCAGTTGGGCCGGAATCACTTGACCACAGTCGTCTGGTTGAGCAGATAGTCCTCAACCACATCTAACGGGAGGCTTTAAGCTACTTCATCTGTTTAACCATCCCTCTGGTCGATCGCCTTATTTGTTCGATGATTGTTGACCAAAGTGCTCACTCTGGCGTTGATTCATTCTTGCTGCATTTAATGTTCTGACAAGCAACATGCCTCCGCATTAATGGCACGCGCTACCAGTATAGTTTCTGTCATCAACTCTGCCACCAACTTTAGCAGGGAGGTGCCTACCTAGAGTACTTTTACCTTGGAAACTAGGAGATGATGTCACCTGAAATAGTATTTGAATTGGAAATGACCAACAACACCCAAGTAAGGACAAGAGCCCTCTACACTTGATAGGGGCAACTTAGACATATCATCCACTAGGAGAAGGTTATAAGTAACTCAATGCTAGCCATTTTTTAGGTAATGCTAAATACACTATATGCTTCTAATCTTCTATTCGATTACGTTATTTTGACCAGAACTAACTTAAGCATCAGAGTGCTTCCATCAGGGACACCTTGGCTAGTTTAACGTTTGTTGTTATTGTAGATCTTAGATTTTGAGAAAGATTGCTATTCGATTATTTGACCTCCCTAGTTGAATTAACCCATACATAACCTAATTCACTATAAACAACTTTCAACTGTATCATTTTGGCACCATCTGTGGGAAATCTTGAGATTACAACTGAAAGATGGTGAACACATGAAGAGTTGCATTTAAGAGGGAGGATAATAGGAGGTTTGTATCTCCACATCCCTCTCTGCCTCAACAAGGTTCACACGCTCCAGGCCCCAGTGCCCCTCAGGAGCAAGTTATAATATTGACTATACCCCAATTGATGCAGTTGATAAGCGAGCAAATTTTTGCTCAAAATTTTGCCCCACTTTTCACTACGTTAAACAGACGCACCATCTTTCCAGTCGCAACAAGCAGTACTTCCTCGCAACAGCCTCTACTGGATGAAAGATCCCCCAGGGATAGTCGTGGTTGCCAGGAGTCTAGGTGGCCCCCACTAGACATGAAGCCAGTCCTAGGCGCCCTCAGGGAGAGAGGGGGCAATTAGAGCTAAGGAAGAAAATTAGTGACTCCATTGATCATCACGCTTGACCCAACCAAGTCCTGTAGCGTGATAGGGTCAAATGTTCCAGACGCAACTACCATGAAGAAATAGAAGGATCCACAAACCTTGCGGTCCGGCCTATTTGAACCCTGTAGTGCAATAGGGCTTAGCACGCGAGGCCTTATTTTGATTGAAATACCACCCAAGTTGATTAAGAGAAGTGGGAAGAAGTCTTTCATCAAGTTTAAAAATTAAATAGACGCCTTGATGAGATCTTGAGGAGAAACATAGAGAGAGCACCCAACCCGGAGGGCCCCCAGAGGTCTCATCGAGAGAGAGACTCTCTATTTATCTAAGAAATCATCAATGAGTGTATTATTGTCGACGCAAAAGTCTCGATTAAACTGCCAAGATACAATGGCCCAATAGACCCTAATGAGCACTTGATGCAGTTCGAACATATGATGCAGTTACATGGGCACAATGAGTATATCCATGCCAAGATGCTGGAGACCACTTTTTAAGGCATTGTGCTTAATTGGTTTGTGAAGTTCAAGCCCTCGTTAATATACTTCTATGATTAACTTTTTGATAAATTTTTGCACCAGTTTGCCAATTGAAGAAAGGCAAAACTCCTCCATACCCACATCCATATCGTCAAGCAGAATGTGGAGGAGTCCCTCCATGACCTATCACAAGGTTCAACACAGAGGTCTCAAAATAGACAATCCCAAGATTGAGTTCTTGATCTACGTGCTGTTCCTAGAACTCAGACATAAAAAATGTGCTGATGCATTAGTGCGTGAGCGCCTGAGGTCGATGAAAGAAATGCTCAACTTGGTGGAAAGGTACATAACCCAGGAGGAGATAAACAAGCTTAAGTTTGGATTCTTTGAGGTTGACAAAAAGAAAAAGGAGAGAGACGACCAAAAATATAGAGAAAGAGATTGATCTGCAATAAAGCATTTCCACAACTATACCATATTGCACATTTTGAGGAGAGAGGTCATGTTTGCCATTCAATATGATAATTTCCTAAAAAAATTGAAAAATTTAACGGAGACTAAAGCGATGAAAAAATTGAAGAAGTACTGCCATTTCCACACGCAAAGAAGGCACGATAGTGACGAATGCTTCAACCTCCAGGATGAGATTGAGAAGCTCATTAGATAACGCCATCTCAAGAAATATGTAGCCATGGATGCGTAGGTAGAAGGGGGTAAAATTGATCAGACTCCCTGAAGAGAAAGGTCAGTTAGCCCAATGAGAGAAGGCAAAGGAAAAAAACCAGCCAATGAAGATTACCTACCCATTCGAGGAGTCATTGATTTGATCATTGGAGGTCCCACTAGAGGGGACTCAAAATCAGCCAGAACGCAAACTTAGAGGAGGCTAGAGTAGACCAAAGCCTCGCCCATCGAAATAATATTCTATTTATTAACGAGCACAGAGCCCATTTTCTTCACTAATAGTGATGTGGCCCACCTCGAGGGAAAGAATATCACCACAAAGCTAATTGTCCTATGGTAGTTTCTGTCGATATTGCCAACTTTAAAGTGAGGAAGGTTTTGATCGATAACGGCAGCTCAGCCGACATCATCTTTCTCTCCATCTTGAAAAGAATGAACATGGGGCAATTGAAGTTTAAGCCTGTGTGAACCCCTCTGATCGAGTTTGGGGGGTCAAAAATCATTCCAAAAGGATTCATCAATCTATTGATGTCATTTAGGGAGGTGCCCCAAAGATGGACATTAATGGTTAACTATCTAGTGGTTGATGCCCCATTCGTTTATAATGTTATCATTGATTGACCAGCTCTGAATGATTTCCATGCCATTATGTCGACTTACCACATGAAGATCAAATTCCCAATCCCAGCAGGCACAGGTGAACTATTGTGCAACATCAAGAAGGCTTAGAGGCGCTACAATATTTTGATCGAGTCAAGCGAGCAGAAGACTCGACCACAATTGAAGACCTTAGGGGACACCTCTGTAGCGAAACCCAAGGAGACCTAAGCCAATAAAAAGAGAAAGTTGGAGGATACTTGGGTGGAGCTCGTTGGGAAATTTAAAACTATCGAGCTGGAATAAGGAAACCTCGACAAGATAACTCACATCGAAATGGATATAGGCCCTCACTTGGAGTGCCTCATAGTCAATGTTTTGAGAAGAAACATTAACATCTTTGCATGGAAAGCATTCGACCTATAAGGAATTGACCCCAACATAATTGTGCATCACCTCAATATTGACCCCTCATATAAACCGATCGAATAAAAGATGAGGACGTTCAATGCCAAGAGGACTCAAATCATTGAGAAGGAAGTCAGAAAACTCCTAGATGTAGGTTATATTGTAGAAATTCAGTGTCCTTTTTGACTTTGTAATGTTGTACTCATCCTAAAAAGTGAGGGACAATAGCGTAGGTGTAATAATTTTACAAATTTAAATAAAACATGCCCTAAAGATCCTTACCTTTTGCCTCGAATAGATTTATTAGTAGACTCCACCGTTGGTTGTGAGTTGTTGAGTATGATGAATGCATTTCAAGTTTACCATCAAATATTTATAACTCTTGAGAATAGGGATAAAACCTCTTTTGTTGTTCCCAATGGATTATATTGCTTTTTGATAATGCCTTTGGACTGAAAAATGTGGAGCAACTTATCAAAGGTTGGTCAACTTTATATTTAAAAATGAAATTGGCAAGTCAATGAAGGTGTATGTCGATGACATAATTGTAGAGACAAAAAAGGCCTAGGACCATCTGCTTAACCTCAATCATACTTTTGCAATTTTGATAGCATTTGGTCTAAAGTTGAATTCAAACAAATGTATGTTCAGGGTTTGATGAGGTAAATTCTTGGGTTACATGGTTAGTCAATGAGGTATTAAAGCCAATCCACAAAAAATTCAGGTCGTTCTCGACATCACCCCTCTTCAAATAATTAGAGATGTGCAAAGGCTGGTTGGGAGGATCATTGCCTTAGGCAGATTCATCGCAAGATTGGTAGAAAAAAGCTTATCTTTCTTCAAAATTCTCAGAAATGCCAAGAAGTTGGGTTTTCAGTGGACTGAACAATTTGATCAAGCGCTGGTCGAGTTGAAGCGGTATTTATCCTTACCCCTATGCTTGCAAAACCTGAACTAAGAGAGGTGCTTCAGATATACTTGGCAGTCTTCGAAGCATCAATCAACTCAATTTTGGTCTCAACTAGAGATGAGAGCCATCGACCAATCTATTATTGTAATAAGTCACTCCAAAGACCAGAGCATAATTACTTAAAGATCGAGAAATTCGCCTTGGTGTTGGTCACCATGGCTCAGAAATTGCGTCTATACTTCAAGTCCCATGCCATTATAGTGCTAACCAATCAGCTACTGAAGTAAATGTTGTCAAAGCTAGACACATTCGGAAGGCTAACTAAATGGGCCATTGAACTGGGAGAATTCGACATTACCTTCTAGGTGAGAACAACTATCAAAGCACAAGTTTTGGCAAACTTCATCGCTGAGTGAGTTGACTTGTCAGAGAAGAATTATGAAGCCCCTCTTGTTTGGACTTTACACATCAATGGATCATCGACCATATTTAGAGAGGGAGTAGGAGTGGCATTTTGATCCCTAGCAGTAGAGGAATACAATTTTGCAATAAAACTGGACTATGTAATCATAAATAATAAGGCAGAATATGAGACCCTCATCGCTGGATTAAGGATGGCACTCGACTAGGGTATCGAACACCTAGTTGCGATTATAGACTCTCAGCTGGTGGCAGAATAGGTTGAAGGAAAGTTTGAAGCTAAAGATTCCACGATGAGCTGGTTCTTAGTGGAGGTTAGAACATTACAGCAGTTATTCAAAAAGTTCACCCTCAATTAGGTACCTCGATGGGAGAATGAGCTTGCAGATGCCCTGTCAAAATTTGCTAGCTTGACTAGGGGCACGAGATACAGAAAAATAATATTTTTGGTTGTTGATAGGCCATCGATCAGCCTATTCGAGGAAAATCTGGTAAGAAGCATCAAGGAGATAGCTCCTTCTTAGCAGGACCCAATCAAACTCTACTTGAGTTATGACACAATCCACAAAACAGGAATGAGGCTCGATGCCTTTGAAGACAAGCTGCCAAGTTTGCACTCGACAAGCATGGTTAACTATATAAGAGGTTGATCTCTAGACCCCCTCTGAGGTACCTAGATCCCGACCAGGCTTTCAAAGTGTTACAAGATATCCACGCAGGCTTGTGTGGCAACAATTCTATGGAAACATCCCTTGCACATAAAGTAATCAGGTATCGATACTTTTGACCAACTTTATTGAAGGACTCAGTAGATTTTGCTAAAAAATGTACATCATGCCAAGTCTATTCAAACCTGCCATATCAACCTGCCACACCCATGGTCATTGTCCAAATTTTTTGGCCATTTGACTAGTGGGGGATCGATATTTTGGGCTCGTTGTCGAAGTCAACTGGTTAGCATAATTATGGTGATCGAGTATTTTAGCAAATAGGTTGAGGTCAAAGCTATTCTGAAGATAACAGACGCAGCCATCAAGAGTTTCATTTTGGAAGAACATCGATTATCATTTTGGCCTATCTAAGATCTTTATTTCAGATAATGGGACCCAGTTCTAGAGCAGAAGTACCAGAAGTTGGTGCGAAGCCTTAAGGATCACCTAAAACTTTACTTTTATGGGCAATCCTCAATTGAATGGCCAGATGGAGGTAACAAACAGAACAATTCTTAACCATTTGAAAGCCAGGATAAAAGATACTAGCTCAAATTGGGCAAATGACCTTCTAAGATTGCTATGGGCGTACAAGACCACTCCCTAAATAGCCACAGGTCACGGCCTTTACAGCTTGGTCTATGGGTCTGAGGCAGTCATCTCCTTAGAACTCATTCAACATATGGCTTGAGTCATTCACTTTCACCTGCTCAGAAACACATCAGAAAGAAAGCTCGATTTTGAGACTAGCGATGAGTGCAAATAAGAAACTTACGATACTATGTAGCACTACAGGTCGAGGATGGCCGAGAACTATAATGAAGGGCTCAAGCCGTGCCGTTCTAAGATCGGAGACCTCATTCTCAAAAAGGTGGAAGTCTCTAAGAATGTTGGCAAACTTGATCCAAAATGGGAAGGACCTTATACCATTGTAAAAGTATCAAAGCACAATACCTACAAACTTGCTAATATAGATGGGGATGAACTCCCTCACCCGTGGAATGTCATCAACCTGAGGAAATTCGACATCTGAGAGTGTACTATAATTGTTCTCATATTCTTTGATATGAATAAAGTTCCAACAACACTACAACTATTTATTTGCATTGTCACAACCATATCTACCTTGCATCATTCCAAGACTTAAGTTGATCCTGTAGTCGATGAATAAGCAACTTTATACTGCCACTTAAGATTTAAGTCAACCTCATAGTTAATGAATAAGCAGCTTCACGCTACCACTCAAGATTTAAGTCGAATCCATAGTTGACGAATAAGCAGCTTCACACTGCCACTCAAGACGTAAGTCGACCCTGTAGTCAATGAATAAGGAGCTTCACACTACCATTCAAGGTTTAAGTCAACCCTGTAGTTGATGAATAAGTAGCTTCACGCTGCCACTCAGGATTTAAGTCAAACCCGTAGTCGATGCGTAAGCAACTTTATGCTGTCATTCAAGTCTCGCATTGACCCTATCGCCGACAAAGTAGCAGCCTCATCTTGCCCAATCAAATTTCAAATCAACTATGCCGTCGACTCAAAATAGCTACATGCTACAAACTTAAGGGTTTTTAGCCTAAACTAAGTAATCGACCCAGTAGTTGATCAACAAATCGACCATAAAATAATGAAAATTGACTACATAATTGTGAAAAATAGATTGTGAAGCACACTTTTTCAAAACCATGTGTTAAGCAAAATCGATGACAATGTTGTGAGATTCTCTTGATAATTATCTTGATAAATAACTAGGTTGTCAACTATTCACATATACTATTGCGATAATAAAATTGCATTCGACAAAAAGTATGAAACTCATTTCATTCAACAACATAGATGTGGAGAAAGATCTTTCATTCATTGAAAAATTCATTACAATCCTAGTACCAAAAAAAAGAAGAAATAAGAAAAGAAAAGAAAATAATAGTAAGCTCCGAGATCGACTTTAGCTGGACCAGGCTTGGTCACCCTATGGCCAGTCTGAATTAGGCTCTGATAGCATAGATACAAGCGGCTGAATCACTTGAGGAGGTCAACAGGGCCCCGTGACATCACTCATGAGGTTAGTTGAGCATAGCACGTATTGCGCAATGTTGACCTGCTCTTTCCTCAGCTGAATGGTAATGTCCTCGATAAAAGAAAATTTATTTACCAGCTCATTCAGCTAGGCCTCAACCTCAACCTATTTCATTTATGTCTCAGTCATTGGCTCAGTAGGGACATTTATTGCGATGTATTTCTCCCTAACCCCATCGATCCCACCCTCCTTAGATTTAGGGTAAGGCTATAAATTATCATCAAGAGCGGGGCTTATTTTAGTTTTGTCATTGAGCCAAAAAGTGCAGCCTAAACACTCGAGTTGCTTAATGGCCTTATGGAATGCGTTGTGAGCATCATCGATTGACATGATTACACTCGCATCCTGAAAAGTCGAGCTCAAAATAAACTGCTCCACCGCCTATCGTCGTATTATAGCGAATTGTTGAGTGAAAGCCTCCCATGTCTCTTCGCTTGCATCTGCGTGACCCACCGCTCAACTTGAGAAGTAGCTCACCTACAGGTCCAAGTGAGCCTTTTTCAGTATAGAGTCCATTTGACTCCTCTTCTTGATCATTTACATGAATTGTTGATCTTTAGAATTCAACTACTCTATGACGTCCGCCACTTCCTTCGTCAGCTGGTCGACCTAAAGTTGAGAAGACTCGAGCTAAACCTTGAGGGTTTTGGCATCCTTTCCCCCTTGTAGCTCCTCTCGATTAGCCAAGGCCAATTCGGACCAACGATAGAGGTTGTATCTTAGTTGGCCCACCTAAAACATAGAACGTCAATGAGCAGTACTGCTTCTCCAAAAAGAAATTCGATGAGAAATAGTCACCCTCCCACCTACTAGATTACAATGACAAGCCAGAGCTTTGAACGCCCTAACCTGACTCAATTTCATTAGTTTGCATTGATCCAAGGAGAAAACCCAATTATCATCCATTTAAGGGCATCACCGCTTGTTATTCCTTCTTGAAGGATGGCGGTTGAGTCGGTTACCTCCATAGTGGGGTCAAGCCCAAATTAGGGTAATTACAATTAAGGAATTTGGAATAGCACCCTATCGCCACACTTGCCGAACAAATCATAGCCCGTTACTGTCTTTTTATTTCCCCTTATCACCCGTTGTCTTCTTAGGCATTGAGCCTTCCTACTCGATCATCTACCTTTTCCCTCAACCCAAAGGGCTACTTCATACATGCTCTTCTAGTTGAATGAGTTAAGGTTTGAGCACCTATTCAATTTGGGGTGCCACCCAAGGGGCTATAGGGGCCTCTCGTCAAGCAATCGCTTGATGATGCTCCTCATTCTTTTGTGCTCTAGCTTGAGCTTCTACTCGACTTCGGGCCATGACCCCTTTTTGATCTGCTAACAAAGATAAAACAAATGAATTAGAATTGAACAAAAAGAAATAATTTTACAATTAGCATAATCAACAAAGATTGCTACCTAGTCGATCGCCCACAGACAGGTTGAGCTCAGTTGGTGATAGGCTAGCCAACACTAAACATGTCTCTTCGATCAATATTGAGGCCTCCATATACTCAAATCCGCCTAAGTCTTGGATGAAAGTATTGGGCTAACTAGGTGTTTAGTTCCTCCAAATTTCCACATACCCCTTTCACTACCCCCTTAGAATATTAAAATTTCCCAGTCCTCAAACATAAAAAAGTATTTTTTCCAATCCTGGCCATATGAGGAGAAAGAGGCTACCAATAACTTTTGACACGGCCGCACCGTCAAATAATAGAAGCTGGACTCTTCTGTACTGCCTGACTTTTGGGACATCAGTAAATGAAATAAGTTTGAAAAGTTAGCGAAGGAGGTAGGCTAGTCGAACATGTGCATTAGCACAACAAAACTATAAAGGGTGGCAAAATAGTTGGGAAAGAGTTGGGTTATGCAGACCTCGAGGCCCACCAAGAAGTTAACTATTGCTTGGGCTAAAGGAAACCTAAGGCCACACCTTAATCCTTCATCAAACACTATTATATATCCCCTAGGAGGTCGATGTATCCTACCCTGAGCCCTAGTTACCAAAAGCTCATATTCTCCAGGGATATGGTATATCTCCCTAATTCGCACTAGGTCAGCTAGGATTATTTAGAGACTATCTCGATGTAATGCTCAGGTGTGAATAACTAACCACGCGATGCAGGCGCTTCACTGGGGCCAGCCTCACCCCTAGAGGCAGCCCCTTCAGTGCTTGAGATGTCACTCAATAAGCTATCCAAACTATTCTCACTTCTTCTTTTAGACGCACTTTCCACCTCAATTTCCTTCTGGAGTGCTACACTTTCGAACCTAGTGTTCTCACTATATGAAGTTCTAGACATCTTCATAGAAAAAAATAGAAGAAAAGAACAAGTTGATAGAAGAACTTACAATGGGTGGCGTGAAAACTCTTAAGTGCAAGAAGAATTTAGAAGGCTTGGAAAGTAAGGACTCGATTAGAGCGATTTTTAGCAAAATTATAAATGAATGTCTCTACCCCTTTATTTATAGGCATTTGGATGCGAAAACCCAAGCGGCATTAATAATTGAACTACTGTCCCTTGGCGCTTCATATTCTGTGATGTAACTAGTGCATTAAATATATAAAATCATCAAAAATCTTGGTCAAATTCGCATAACCGCCATATAACAGTCATAACCACTATAACCATAGTTTAGTTATCTACTCCTTACTCCTGCTCATCGACGAGCTCGATTAGGACCACTAGTGGAGAGGGACTTATGATATGGAATAGCCCAACAGGCCCAACCCAACAAGTTTTCAATCTCAAAAAAGACCCCCAGGCCCACTTAACACGCATGGCCCAACATCGCTTTTGGAGGCAGCTAGGCCAGAATCATTCAACAACAATCATCTGGTCGAGCGAACAGCCCTCGACCACATCTAATGGGAGGCTTTGAGCTCCTTCATTTGTTCAACCATTCTTTTGGTTGACCATCTTATCTGTTCGATTATTGTCAACCAGAGTACCCACTCCGGCGTTGACTCATATCTTTGCCGCAGTTAATATTCTGACAAGCAGCATGCCTCTGCATTAATGGCGCTTGCCACTTGGTACAGTCTCTGCTACCAACTTTAACAGGGAGGCGCTTGCCCAGCGTACTGTTCACCTTAAAAATTAGGAGATGATGCCACCTGGAATAGTACCCAAATTGGAAATGATCGACAACACCCATGCAAGGACAAGAGCTTACTACACTTGATAGGCGTATTTTAGATATATCATCCACCAGGGGAAGGCTATAAATACCTCACTGCCAGCCACTCTTTAGGTAATGCCAAATATACTATACACTCCTAATCTTCTGTTTGATTATATTATTTCGACCAGAACTAACTTGAGCATTGGAGTGCCTTCATCGGGGGCACCTCTGCTAGTTTGACGTTTTCCATTATTGTAGATCTCAAACCTCAAGAAAGATTGCTATTGGATTATTCGACTTCCCTAGTCGAATGAGCCCATACACAACCTAATTTACTATAAACGACTTTCAACCGTATTACTAAGGAATGTAACACATTCTATTAATTTGATTGTTATGTTTAGCTATGATTTGGTGCATATTGGTGTTAGGGAAAGGATGGTTGTGCGTGATGATAAGTCTTCATAGAATATAGTTAAGTTTAACACTCTTTTTTCTTTGTATGTTTCGTCCTAAGTTTAATTATTTTTAAGCATAAACTTAGTAACATTTCTCTACGTGTTCTAGGTTATTGAGGAGATAATGAAGGACATTGTTGATGAGAGGGACAATATTAATGAAAATGAGGGGGAATGCTAAAGCTGATGATGCAGAGAAGGTAAGTTAATTGTATTTTCAAATGTTATTTTGTAATATCAGGGAGTTGATTGTAATGTGTAATATATCCAGGGGGTTAGTAATTTGGGTACTATTAAATATACAAATCACTGCATTCTCATATGCAATATGAGGGTGCATTTGTAATGTTTGCATAATTTTAATGATACTTTTGCGATGGTAATATAAACAGTATGGGGATTATTGTAGTATTATGTAAACAATAGTGGGTATATTGTAAGTTTATATAAACATTGAGGAGTTTATTTTAGTTGTGCTAGATACTTAAATCCTTTATATACAATTTGAATTATTGCTTATTATTTTTTTGTTGTAATTTATTTTAGATTGTTGAAGATTTTTTGAATGAGTCTGTTTTTGATATCTTTTGAGGATTGAGGTTTGCATGAAAATGGAAATGATACAAGTGATGATTTGCATGATGTTGGTGAGTCAGAGGAAAGTGAGTCAAAGGCAAGTGATGGTTAGTTTGTATGGTTGTTTTAGTTGTATTAGATGTCTATTTTTGTTGTCTTGGTAGATAGCCTAATTATATTTTGTAAATATTTTGGATAATGAATCTTTCAAACTCTAAATATTTGAAGGATTGAAGCATAAGGTTATTGCAGTATTTATTTTTAGTGCAGCAATGTTATTCTTTTTTTCTAACATATTCTGAGTTTTATCTAAGGTTCAGGAGAGGTATTTGCAATGTTCCAAGCTTTTTAGTTATAAAAAGATTGTCATATAACCTTCTAATTTTTCTCGGAAGGTAAAAATAATGTTGTATTTTGCAATTTACCGGATAAAAAATTACATTTTAAAATGTAAAATGTAACACCACAAAATTTTACAATTTATAGAATTTAAATTTTATTATTTTTAGTTTTGTGAGATTTAATTATTCCTTATATCATTATTATTTTATTTAAAATTTTGTGGCCAATTTGTAATTTTTGAAAAACTTAATTGAACAAAAATTTAAAACTTAGGGGCTTGCATGAAACCCCTTTAGTCAACTAGGGTCTAGATGCTATTTTAATTAACTAAAAGACTCAATTAAACGACTTACTAAATTAAGGACTAAATGTCAATGCTTAAAAATTTAATTTTATAGAGAAAAGAAGAAGAAAAAGGTTAAATTTTATAAAACATATATGGCATCTCATTTCTTCACCACCTCACTATTCCTTCTTCATTTTCTTCACCATCACCGTACCATCTCTCTCCTACCGGCGAACCACTCCAGTGACCTCCTTTCACCAACCAAAATGCTCCACATGCCTTTAGCTCCTCGACAACACCGCCAGGCTTGGTTGAAAAGCTTCCTTGGTGAACCACCGAGAGAGTAGCCAAGAGTAACTTCACAGTAGGTGATGGGTTTATGTTTTTCCAATGGCCAAATGCAGTTTTGAAGCTATAGTTTGGTAGAGTTGAGTGAAGGGAGTATGGTGGCGAGCTTGCATGGGTGATTGGTGTAACAGTCAGGATGAAAAATGGGGAAAAAGAGGCGATGGTGAGAGGTGGTGGTAGTAGCTTTAGTGTGGATTTTGAAGGTCTTTCAGGCTTTGAAATTGAAAACTAAAGATAGAAAGAAAATGAACGGTGATGGTCTTGATATTTTTCGGCCGCGGCCGGCGACGGCGCCCAAACAAAAACTTCTTCTCATCACAGTGGTCATATTGGTATGATTGATTTGTGATTTTGAGCTCTCAATTGCATGTTTTCGGGTAAAAGATCAATTTTGAGATTAGGACTTTTATACATTTTCATTCACTTATAACTCTTGTACCTTCGAATAAATAATTCCAACTTGTATTAGGTAGTGAAATGATTAATGCATGAATAATGTTGGATTTTTGGACCCTAGAATTGTACCAAATATAATAATTGAGAAATTATTGAGTTAATTAAGTTAGAAAAGTCCTAAATTTAGAAAATTGGACCTTAATGATAATAATTAGGTTGTTGAGTTAATCGATGTATTATTATTACTTAGAATAATGATATGGAGTTAAATTGATTATACCTATAGCTTGTATCATTAAGAACCTTGTAATTTATATTAAGTTGGTAGCCTTATTAGTGTATTTCCTAGATGATAATTCTAGGCGAATTCTAATACTGAATTGATTGGGTAGTTATTAATCTTATGCAAATAGTATATAGTGAATTATGATTTTTGAAAGTTATTCTGGTTGACTATAGATTTTAATAAGTAAATCACTCTCATGGTTAGGTGACGAGGAGCAGAAAATTACACATTAGTAGGCCATTAAGTGTAGCTACCTTGTGAGGTTTTGGAGGTAAAGGTCTCTCATATTGGGTTATTGCTTTGTATAAGCTTACTCATTACTTATTGAAAATCCTTGTGAGGATCTACCAATCTAGCACATTTTTTATCTATTTGTGATTGTGATACGCCATCGTGTGTATTTTCTATTTCTGTACTGTACTCTATTTGTTTGAAATCTGAGATGTGTTTGAAAATTTGAATTGTTATTTGTTATTTGAGTTAAGCAGCCCTATGGGTATTATTGTTTGATATCGATTTCATTTAATTATTTGATATCTAATTAAACACCCTTATGAGGGTTTTTTTTTTTACATCAAAACTATTTTGTTGTTTTGGTACCCGAAACTCTTCATATTGTCAAATTCTGTCCCTTATACCCCAACCTTGTTGGCTCACCCCACTTTGATCTTGATGAATGAAAAGTGATATTGAAATGGTCTAGTAGACCTAATCATGTTGATAGTTTTCCTAATGGTTCACACAATCTTATTTTTGGAATAGCCCTTGCCGGCCATTATTGAATATCGTTCTTGTTATTGCTTGAAAGTGAATTGTTATCTGTTGGCATTGTATTATGCCACCCATGGGGAGTGGGGATGCCCTAGGGAAGTTTCCACTTGGAGGGATGCCATGGGAAGTTGGGCTTGGGGCTAGGTCCGAAAAGATGGCTGAGTGGAACGGGCCGACGGTGATAGGTCTTCCGATTAGTACCCACCTAAGATCCTTACTTACACGTAGCTGGAGGTAGTGAACTGTAAGTGGCAGAATCTGGCATGTGGTCGACCATGCCATATAAGTGGATTGTTACATGTTAAGCTGTGTGCTCGAGCAAATCGAGAGATAAGGTAAAGTTGTTGTGCTCAAATAAAATGTTATTGATTGTTATCTTGAATTGATTGAGGAGCAATACGGAAGGATGCCAACAGGTTTGTTAAATGTTTACATGTTTCATGTTCTTTTAAGTCTAAAGACTGATTCTTGTTAGTCATGACTTGATAATCTGAATTGTTGCTAAAAGATCTTGTTATTTGTTATTGCACCCACTTCTACTATGTATTACCCTCACTGAGTCTTTAAGATTCACCCTCCTTGTTATCCTTATTTTTCCGGATAGGTCAAAGTGAAGGGGCAAAGGATCATGTCTTGGGCTAAAGTTATTTTAAAATAGATTAGGTGTATGGTCATACATATTATTTCTACCTAATCGAGGCTATTGGTAGGAGATATAATGGGAATGTTGTATGATCCTAAGATATTGGAGTTGTATATGTTATGCTTTTGGGTGACTTGTTTTACTTCGAGGCAATTAAATTTCAAGTTTTTTAATTATCATTTGAATAGATTTTGAACTTGAATTGGTAGCTCCTTCATTTAGAGTGATACCCTGAGAAAAGGTGCCACATAAAATCAAACAATAAAAAAAATCAAAATTATCAAAAGGTTTCTCAAATTCCAATTGCTATGGTTTACAAAATATTAAAAAATAAAACCTCACATTCTTAAAAATATTACAATAGGCCCAAGAATATTTTTATCTCAAAAATAATCACAACAATAAGCAAAGGGCATTTTTAAATTTTCATGTAAAATTTTTGATGTCGTTAGCATATTTTTGGATGAAGGCTAACAGAATTTCAAAAATGTAAGACAAAATAAAATATTAGGGAATATTTGTAATTTCACCAAGCCTTTAGATTTTTGGATAAAACACCAAACTTCAGGGGTCTAGATTATTAACCCTAAGTTCCTAAATTATATTATATTATATTTATATAAGTAAATATTTAAAAAAATGGGCAAGCAAAAATCTACAAACAAGAATTTAATTTGAGCTCAACTTAAAACTTATACAAACTTGACTTGAGCTAGCTCAATTTGTCAGCATTGCTAAATGTGGCTCTTCATGGAATCTCATAATATCAGCCGATCAAAATACTTCATAAGATGCAGATATGAGGACCATGAGAGTATTATTTTTCAGGTAGAAACCAATCAAAGTATAGCTTTGATTAGTGCAATTGCACACAAAAGTAGAATCACAGTGCAGTTGAAGCACAAAGTGCTCCAACCCATTATATTTGAATTAACAACATAAGCCACTGAATGAAACAGCTGCCCATCTGCTTCCAAATATTGAAATATATCAGCAAATACATTGACTGCTGCAGACCAACGAGGCATTCCTCAAATCCTAGACAACCAAGAAAAGAACTAGATATCAGAACAAAGGAAAAACCAAATCAACTGCCGAGAGGACATAAGCTGCTGAGGGATTTGAAACAGTGTTAAAAAGGTCAAATTATGAGAACTTATAAATACAGAACATTGACCAAATAATTCACTATTTGAGATTTTTAAACTTCATATCATACTGAGAGACTTACAGTAGGGGACGATCTTCCAACGTTGATTATCTCCCTTTTCCCACTCCCAAAGGACAATTGCAGAGCCGTCATGGACACCACCATGGAAAACATCTACATTTAGGCGAATGTTATTGATATGGGATAGCCCAATAGGCCCAATAGACCCAATTCTAAATGATAAAGCCCATGAGGCCTAAAGAAAAAGTACCTGGTCGACTAAAATTGATCTCTTGTGACAGCACTTATGGTTGACCTGAATCAACTCCGCATGGCAACATCCGCAGTCGACTCGCATAGACTTAGGATCAAGCCATGTCTACAAGCTATTATCTCTGGTCAACACGAATCGACCACCGAATTATCCTCTATTTGCTTATATTGTAGGTTGAATATCTCCACGTCGATGACACATGGCGGCCGGTATAACTGCTGCCAACAACTCTGACAGCCCTACTAACAACTTTG
>JACGDI010005439.1:85684-95874 GCA_014898725.1 Jacaranda copaia
ACCTAAGAATCAGAACATACAAGCAAAGCTAGTTAACATACATCAAAGGAAAATGATAAAATAATTTATCAACCACATATAACATCTCATAGGCAAAAGTACGAACATTATCAAATATAAAAGAAGAATGTACTTGTTACGGTCAACATACCTTAAAATGAACTAATACACAATTGCAATAGGCATAACATATTAGAACCTCTCAAATCGAGTCCAAAAGGGATGTCATAGTTCACAAATTGCAATGGCAAAAGAAAAAACAGTTGCTTAATTTTGCTAATCTTTTAACATAAAACCTCAAATCAAATGGTTTAAGTACACGAATCTACTAATTTATCATGTGGTATAAAGCAAAAAACCAATACTCATAACATTGAAGATGCTAACAGACCCTCTTTCCCAAATAAAAACAATGGAATGGACAAGCAAGATCCCAATTTCCCACAACATGCAGAAACTTCATGCCATCAACATCTAATATGCCAAGCAAGTGTACCTTAAACCATACAATTCAACGATTCTCATTTTTCACCCCAGATACACATTGACATAATGCAAGCACATATAATGGAATAACATGTATCAGCTCATTCACCTGAGTACCTAAATCGAAAAGAAAGCTCAATCTACCACACACACACACACACACACACACACATGCAGAACTATTGCAAACAAATACCCAAGTGCATGACCAAGTTATTTTTCCTCCATATATACAAACACATAACCAATATACTATATATTACTCCAAGAATGGTGAAAATGATTTCCTAAGTCTATAACAGCGGGCTTTCATCCCTTATGCACACACATAGAACCGTTCCCAATAGAAAACAAAGATCCAGAAATAGTAACAGGATTAGCTAATGCAATATCCAATAACTCTCTAATCAAATACAGAACAGGACACCAACTTGTACATACATAAACTGCAAGAAATTTGTCGTTCATTTAACCAGGTCATTTAACATAGCTAAGTGACATCTAAAGTTTCCAAACATCAACCTAGAGGGACGGACAGAAGCAATATATCAGACTACCATGTTCAAGCCCTCTAACAGAAAACCAAGGTAAGCGTATTTCTTCTCAAAAAAAACCAACAATAAGTCACAAAAGCAACTTTTGTCCCAAAAGAATGCTTACTGTTCATATGAAAATTACATAGCATGTGCTTGCATAGATCAAAATAAAAAAAAAAAATTCCTCCATATAAATTAACTGAAAACAGAAAACAGATGAACACTAATTTACATAAGCTGTACTTCCTCACGGTTTAATAAATCTCTATTCCTCAACATAAATCAACATGAAAATAGAAAATAGAAGCCAAGTTCTATAAGTCTAACTCCCTAATCCAAAACCACAGATGACCATATTTCAGAACAAAATCAACAGAAGACCAAGGAAATACCTTCTAGCATTTTGGGGGAGGGGCAGAGCAAAAGCCTTTGGATGAGGTGACAGAAGATGCCGTCAAACTATACAAGCAGTCGATGGAATGCTGTGTGTGCGATGTGGTGAAGCTGTGTGTGTGTGTGACCCATGGTGTATGTATGTATATGCATAAATGACCAACACAAATAAAAAAACAAAATGCTACATGATTCAAGCCCTAGACCCTATTTTGTGCAATTAACAACGGAAGTGGCAAGCCTTCTCAATCCCATTTCAAGATTTCCCCTAGATTTTTGCCTATTTTCTCAGAGAATCTCTCTCAATCTACCATTTAATTCCAACTATTTAGACAAAAATTGAAGACATCATTAGAGAATAGGCGAGACTGTGAGAGGATTGAGAAAAATCATACTGAGAAGAGACAGAGGAAGCCCACGAGATTTCTCCACTTTTTCTCAGTCAGAAACAATTTTCAAAGACCGAAACAGAGGCGAGATAACAGCATGAGATAGGGCCCTCCATTTTTTTGAGAATTTCCTTTTTTTTTTGGGGTGGGGGGACGTGGTGGGCGGGAGAAGTGAGAAAGAGAGCAGTGAAAGAGCCCTCATTTTTTTCTCATTTTTCAGATGCCAAGGGAGAGATAGAGGGCAGAGATGGGACAGCACATGAAGGGGCAGCATTTTCTATGGAGTGGAAGTTTTTCCCACAAACAACCACACCTTTACCTAAAAAACACATTTTTGAGGACTTGCTAGTGAGAAATTTCTCACAAGCAAGAACAACCTGAGAGTTGACTATTATTACTGTAAGACTGCATCCAATCCAATGATACAGTCTATACCAAATTCCATTAACTAATTAGGAGTGAGGGAAGTACGGGTTATGGGTAATTATGGTGATAATTAAATAATTAATATGATAATGACCTTAGTTATTTTCCTTTAGCTTGTTAGAGTACATTTGTATTCAAAAGTGGAAAAAAGAAAGAATGCAATGTCAAGAAATAGTATAATGGTTTCTATTTTAGATGTGGAAACAAGTATTTTAATAGTTCAAAAGTTAAATTAGTGAATTACTAGTATAAGTTAAAAAACTACGCAGGTACTATAAATAAATAATACATTCTTATAAAATAAAGATGGTAGGATGTACTTTTCATTTTTATTTTATAAAGATAATCATATTTATTTGAATATAACGAAGTTACCTAAACGAAAAATAAGACCTAATTAACATATTTTTGCAAGCACATATATAGCTGGACCAGCTATATTCTCAAGTTACAATATTTTATTTTACATTATAAAGTAAACTATTTTAATTTTTAAATTTGGCTCCATAGTAATTGAGTTCAAAATATAAAAACGCGTTATTTTTGTTTTATAAAAATATTGCTGATAGAAATATTGCACATTCCATGTGCAAAGTATTATATATGTCACGTATAATGTTTCGGATGAGATGACTTTCTCATTTTTTTTTTTAAATTTAATTAGCTCAAAAATAGTTAGAATGTCAACATCTTGTTATTATTACACGGTACGTACAAATTACAAACTCCTTATCTTTTTTCCTTTTGTATTTCCTTCATGCATATTGGAGGGAATAAAGGGGTAGAGGCTATGTTTGGTTACATTTTACTCCTCCCGATTCATTATCACAGGATGATTTCAGAATGGTAGCTTCAAAAACTCTGAAGGCATGGGAGACGCTTCGATCTGGGGTGCACAGATTTTTGTTGGTCTATCCGGCAAGAGTTTGTAAACACTGTTCTGAAGTGCATTGGGGGCTATCTGGGCAAAACGTTTAGGTATAAGAGTCGGCGGGGAACTCATTTTTGGGAGGAGGCAAAGGTGGATGATTTGGTTCCCCCAAAAATAGTTTGGCACAGACGGCGCCAAGCAGTGGTGGACCATGAAAATATTCTCGGTGAGATCAAATTTTATTAAAGTAGATCACATTAACTAATTAATTAATATAATAAATATCTAATTTGTAATTACAGTTTAAATAGTGGCACAATCAAATCATAGTCATGATCCTTGAAAAAAAGGCTAAATATTCAATGATCACATATTCACATATCATAGCTTTAAATAGATTAATTAAAAAGATGATGAAAAAGATGGCAAGAAAATAAATTAATCTAAGCATTCGTTAACTGGTTGGATCAAATATATAATATATTCTTCAATTATTAAACAACATAAAAAATCATACATAATCTCTGTGTGCGGATTGCTGAGAGAAAGAGGAAAACCAAGGGAGGGAATGAATGTGTGTGCCGACTGCTAAGAGGAAAAAGAAAACCAAGGGAGTGGATGGTTTGTTCTGAAAGCTTGTTTATTCTTGTAATGAGCGAATGACTTCCTCTTAAAGCTTGTTTAGTTTTAGTAAATTGAAAACTCTAAACTTAAGAGTTATTTCAAAAATTTTAATTTAGGTTAGAATAGGGTTTAATTGCATATTTAGGTGTTAAAAATATTTTTCGATAGAGTCAAAATTCTCAAAACTTTAAAATTATCTCATTGATTAAAAATCAAATACCAATAGGATATAATTTGAATGTTTAAAAAATTACAAATTAATTAGGATTATTTCAATAAAAGAAATTTCAGGAGTTCAAGGGTTCCTAATTCAATTATAATTGAATTAGGGGAATATCATTTGGGTGAGTTTCAACTATTTATGAAATCAAAATTAATTATAGTCTACTTAGGAGAAATTCTAGGTTGTTGCATAAAGTAATTTGATTTTTTTTAGTGTATATAATTTCAACTTTTGTACATTTATATTTTAACACACAATTTAAAAAGTTAATGTTGAAAAGTATACCAATTAATCAATTAGTTACTTCTTTTCTAGTTGAATTATTGACCCCTTCATTAAAAAAATTTCATTTTTTTCACTGGGTCAATTGAGGGTAAAATTTATTTTTTTGAAAATATTACATATATGTATACACATATAAAGGAAAAAAAAATCAGTGGTCATTTGACCACACTGAAAACCGAGTGGCTCCACCACTGGCGCCAAGATCCACCGATACATCTTGATGAAGGGCGTGAATATTACGGCCGGGCACCTGCTGTGGTGTATCTGTGCAGTAAGGCTGGTGCAATAGTACCATCCAAATACTTTTGTATGATGAAATTGGATGGCTTAACTGCTCCTGTTTGAATCAGATGGTGATTTTATCCTGCTTTGACCACTGGTGAGATTGGCTAAAATGTCCTGGACATGTATAGATACAATGGAGTTCTTTATAGTCTCATTAATCCATAGCTTGATCAACCTCAGAGATTTTGATGCAAAAAGTGTGTAGTAGTGGTGGAATTGTTTGCGCGGATATGGCGCTTAAATTTTGATAGGACGTTGTGAAGTAAATTTAATTGTTGTAGCTTGTCAACTTCTTTAATGTTTTGGAACTGTACCTGTATAGTTTCAACTACATGGCTCCATCAGCAAATACCCTTTGGCCAAAAAGATTTAATTTTGTTTGCTTTTCATGCAGTAATGATAATCTGGCTTGGGGATAAAAACGGTCGGCCATTGATCATTTTCTTGGCCTCGGGCTCGGATTATTTAATCCAAGTTCAGGCTGAAGTTGAAGAAATTAGTTTAAGCTCGATTCAATTGGGGTCAATTTGTTTGATCCATATTTTTATAAGCTTGAATTTAAACCTGAACAGGATAGATATTTTGTTGTATTTTCTAAATTAATATATGATTATCATTTTTTTATGTGTAATTTTTTATTTTTAAAGATATGGGCTCACGAGTTGGCTTATAAATTTGGGAATAAAAATTATTTAGTTCAAATTCGAATACATTCAAACCAACTCATCATACTTGCTTGTGAGCTAACTCAGTTCGTTTGCATCCTCAGCTTTCCTCCAGAAAATCTAAAAATATCAGCCCATCAAGATGCTTCATAAGATGTACATATAAGAAACATGAAAGCACTATTTTCAGGTAGAAACCAGCCGAGCCCCAATCAAAGCTAACTTTGATTAGTGCAATTATACACAAAAGCAGAATCACAGCGCAGTTGAAGCACAAAGTGCACCAAGCCCTTCCAAATATTGAAATATATCAGCAAATACAAGGTGTCAAGGACTGCTGCAGACCAACGAGGCATTCCTCAAATCCTAGACAACCAAGAAAAGAACTAGATTTCAGAACAAAGGAAAAACCAAATCAACTCCACAGAGGACATAAGCAGCTGAGAGATTTGAAACAGTGTTAATAAGGTCAGATTATGAGGTTCAAATACACAAAACACAGGGTAAATAATTTCACTATCTGAGACTTTTGAACTTAATATCATGCTGAGAGACTTACAGCAGGGGACAATTGTCCAAGTAGGGGACGATCTTCCAACGCTGATTATCTCCCTTTTTCCACTCCCAAAGGACAATTGTAGAGTCTCATGGACACCACTTTTTTTATCGCCATGGAAAGCATCCACGTTTAGGCGAATGTTATTAACCATCCTTATTGCTCGGTAACCATTGCCCATGTCCTTGCTTTGAGTCCACAAAATGGAGGTATCAAGAACATTAGGATTGTAAGGAATCAACTGGACCTCTCAGGGAAACCACACAAGGGACACAATGAGAAATAATATAAGTCAAGAGATGGAGAGAGAGAACACTTTGCTGATTCTTCTGTCTTTTTTATCTGTGACAGCCTATTATCAACACAAGAATAAAGAAGCCTAGATGGAAGCACAAAAGCTAGTTTATGGGTTGTTTGCCCAACCTAGTGGCCCAGCACTTGCGCCAGAACTATACCAACCATATTTCAAGCTACGAGCTGAAGAATACAAGATAACCAAATGCATAAGTTTAACCATCTATGTCCAAAAAGAGAGATGAAGACCTTAGGAATCTTTTTTTGGTTTACAACTCTTATCTCAAGTTTTAAATCGAGCTAATCCATTAATATAAGTAATTCATGGGAGAAAATTGTGCAAGACTACCTGGGTGAACTGCTAGTTTTTGAGTATGAGATACCCATCCTAGTCGTGAGATTTATTTTGGTACTGGTAGCATCGAACATCACGAGATTTATATGTGGCCTTTTGGCGTAAATTAGAAGAACCTGGCAACATATAGCTTTGGGACTCTAAACCTTAATAACTCATGCTCAAACTTTTTACTTCACTAAAACTCAGAACAACCTTGTGTTTTTTTCCAATAAACTGAATATTTAGAACCATCTTACTGCAAGAAGCGTGATATTCAGATCAAATAATTATGGTTAAATTGTGATGAATGCAAGTCTCAGTAGTAAAATTAAAGATTAAGTGGAGTATGAACATACAGGATGGGTGGCACCAATAGAGTGCTTCATGGCCTGTCCGGTGGCCTTGTTAACCAAAGCAAAACTTGGGAACCCCCTCTTCATCCTTCACTCTCCTGCAGAACTTCTCATCTTTTATCCAAAGCTGAAATTATAAATCAAAATCTCCACAATTACACTCAATTTCAAATGGAAGGAAAAAGAACCATTCAAGGAAAATGACACAATTTGAGCACCCACCTGAAAAGGGTCAGATGGATCGGAGCGGGCTAGAATGACCTTCCCATCCCGAATGGTCAAGCAGTAATTTGTTTCTGCCTTGCAGTAGATCTTAACGGAGGGTTGCTTGGCCAACTCGTCCTCCTCATTCCAAGTAAAATGGAGCATATGACAGCAGTGATGCGGGTTGTCCCCGGCAAAGGGTCGGGGCAGACGGTAATCAGGAATAGTGGCTGGTAGCTAAGGCTCATTTCTGCAGGAAAAAGTGCGGCAGGGGCTCATTCGGCTGTAATATGGGGACGGATGTGGTCGTGCCCGCGCCGGGTAGTCCTCTTCTTGTTCTACTCTCCAGTCTGAACCATAGTAGTGATGGTGGTGGCCGTGGAGGTAGTCCATACGCTTTCCTTGTCAACGATCTTATTTTATTACTCGTTTGTTGCTATGATCAACAGAGAGTCTGTCATAATTAGGAGTATGAAGTATGAACAGCCCGAAATCGCAAGAAAAAATATACAAAAATGACAAGATTTCTTGCAAAAGCTAGTGAAGGTGTGATCTTCTGAGTGGCAGACTCAGGACAAAGAATCCATCCTTGGCCTTGGGTGGAGGCCGCATTTATTCTAATATTGTAGTTGTTGTTATAGTTGTCGGTTTAAATTTTCTATTCTATTATATGTTTTATTTTTTATTTTATTGCATGAATGTATGATATGTATATTAGATATTTTTTTATAAAAATAATTAATTAAGTACCAAATATACTTATATATATATGTATGAAATATAATATATACTTGGCCTATATACATATGAAATATAAAATGAAATAGAAGATCAAAAGTATTGTAGCCTAGCTAGCCTCTAGCTATTTATATATTGTTGATTGGCTGGCAATTAATAAGCTATCTAATAAACTGGCAAAACAGACTAAGCAACAAATTATAAACTGATTAACAACAGACCAACTAACAAAAAATTAAAGCTAACTAGCTGACATGTGTTCCTCTCTACATCCTGGAAATAATTCTACTCCTCTTGATCTTCGTTATCAGATGGTGATTTGAGATTGGTAACTACGAAAACTCTTAAGGCATGGGAGATGCTTCGATCCGGAGTGCACAGATTATTGTCGGTGATCCAGCAACAGTTTGTAAGCACTGTTCTGGAGTGCATGTGAGGCTATCTGAGAATAAAGTTTAAGTATATATGAGAGTTGGCGGGGGACTCATTTTTTGGGAGAAGGCAAACTAAGGTGGACGATTTGGTTCCTCCAAAAATAGTTTGGCAGAGACGGCGCCAAGATCGGCCAATACTTCTTGATAAAGGGCCGGCGTCATTATTATGGCCGTGCTTCCGGTGTGGCGCGTCTGTGCAGTAAGGCTGGTGCAATATATATTGTACCATCCAAATACTTTTGTATGATGGAAGTGGATGGCTTAGCTGCTCCTGTTTGAATCAGATGGCGATTTATCCCGGCTTAGGCCGCCGGTGAGATTGGTTAAAATGTTCTGGATATGTACAGTACAACAATGATATATAGTCCCATTGATCCTGAGATTGATTAACCGCGGGGAGCTGATCGAAAGAAATTAAGGTAGGTTTACGCGGCTATGGCGCGTAGATTTTGATAGGACAGGAGGATTTAATTTATGCGAAGTTAATTGCCATAGCTTGTCAACTTCTTTAATGTTTTGGAACAGTACCTGTATAGTTCCAACTATATGGCGCAGTCAATAAATGCTAATTCATATAGAGATGCCCTTTAGCCTAGAACTTTCAATTTTGTTTGCTTTTTAGACAGAAATGACAATATTATGGCTTAGGGATGCAAATAAATCAAGTCTTCACTATTTTTCTAGGACTTAAGCTTGATGAGCTAAAAAAACTGAGGTTCAAGCTTTGGCTTAAGTTCAACTTGACTCGATTTGTTTGTCACAAATTTATAATCAAGTCTAACTATATAAGTTTGAGTTTGAGCAGCTTAAAAAGTTCAGTTATTTTGTAAAGGGTTAATTACCCAAATCCTCATGAGGTTTGGCCTAATTACAATAAGATCCACAAATTTTAGAAAATTACAAATAGCCCCTAGCATTGACTGTTGGTTGTTGAGTTGAATTATTTTTATGAATTGTCCATTTTATACCATTTTACCCTTGTCCGAATTTTTTTTAAAAAGAAAAAAACGAAAAAAAAAAATAGTCAAAGACTAAAATGACCCTTACTTACCAAATTAGCAAAATACCCATGAACTAGCAATTTAAAAAAAAAGGAAGAAGAAGAAGAAGAAGACAATCATCTTCCTCATTCATTCTTCTTCTTTTCACTGGATAATAGAAGAAGAAGAAGAAAAAGAAAACTCCCAAAATCTCCAAAAACCATTCGGCCTACATTCCCAAAACCCACTCCTTCCCAACTTGTCATTCTTCACTCCATTTTGGAAGGTGATAAGCGGCTAGTGGAGTCCCAAGCTTTGGAACAATTTAAAAAATACTAGGGTTTGCAAGTTTGCTAAATGCATGATTTTTACTTTCAAAATGTGTTGTTTTTTTTAGATCTTGTTATTAGATTACATATTTCTTTAGAATACGTTGAAAAATACCATTTTTTTATGTATGGATGTCTTTTCTATTTTGTGGGTTTTCTTTTTTCCATGAGAAACAAACTTGAATCGGCATTTTAAACATGTTTTAGTCCGAACATGTTGACAGATTTTTATTTTTTTCATGAATGGTGTGGTAAAACATCTGTTACTAAAATGATTTGGCCTATTTCAAAATATTAGACTATTCTATTTGTTATGAGAAATCAAATGTCATTATATTGTAATGATTAGAATAGTAGAAAGGGGAAAATGTAATGTTTTACCGATTGAAATAATTTACATATGTAGCACCTTCTATTAATTTGGTTGTCATGGTTAGTTGTGATTTGGTACATATTGGTATTAGGAAAAGGATGATTGTGTGTAATGATAAGTCTTTACGTTTAATTTCAACATTCTTTTTTCTTTTGTAACATTCTTTTTTTTTGGTGTATGTTTTGTCCTAAGTTTAATTATCTTTTAGTATAGACTTAGTCATATTTCTCTATGTGTTCTAGGTTGAGGAGATAATGAAGGACATTGTTGATGAGAGGGATAATGTTAATGAAAATGAGGGGGAATGATGAAGCTAATAATGTAGAGAAGGTAGGTTAATTGCATTTTTAAGTGTTATTTTTTAATATCGAGGAGTTGATTATAATGTGTAATATATCGGTGGGGGGGG
>JACGDI010005439.1:97787-108213 GCA_014898725.1 Jacaranda copaia
GGGGCTCATTTTCACCGTAAAAGGGAGGAGGGGGCTCATTTCCTCCGTAAAAGGAAGGCGGATGTGGCCGTCCCGGCGGCGGGTAGTCCTCTTCTTGTTCTTCTCTCCTGTCTCGACCGTGGTGGTGATGGTGGTGGCCGTGGGGGTAGTCCATATGCTTTTCCTGTCAAAAACCTTCTCAGTTCAATTATTCGTTTGTTTCTACCATCAAGAAAGAGTGCAATAAATAAGAGTGTGGAGCAGCCCAAAATAAAAAGAAAAAGATACGAAAATGATAAGATTCTTACGAAAAGCTGGTGAAGGTGTGATCTTCAGAGTGGCCGACACAAGATAGATAATCAATCCTTTGGTGGAGCCCACATTTAATATAACGTTGTAGTTAACGTGATGCGATAACATACTCAATACAGATTTTCATCTGCGGACTTTTGTAGCTGTGGTCGTTTTCATGAGATGGAAACAAAAAATCCTTTCTTTCTTGTACCAATGAATCAAATCCTTTCAATAAATTAATATTTTTTATTTTTAAATTAAATAAATAAAAATATAAATTATACATAATATATATAAAATGTACAAAAGAATTCATTTAGACTCAAACATGAGATTTCATATATAATATGAGAGCTTAATGTTAGTAAACTACGTGCCACTAAATCATTTAAATTGGAAGAAAATATATTATGGGTAAAAATATGTCCAACCAGTCTCTCATCACTGTAAATAGTTTTATAAATAACATTAGGAGGTATGCGATGCTAAGTGGCTGTTTGGTTTCATTTCCGCACTCATTTTCAATTTTCAGTATTTTTATTTGGTGAAAATTAGTTTTATGATATGATGTGAAAATAAAATCATATTTGAATAAAATATTTAAAAATATAATAATTATGTTGATTTTAATAGGTTGTGGGTAAAAAGAGATAGAAATAATAGAATAAAGAGAGAAGATGTATAGATTAATAGAAGAAAATATATAGATTATTGAAAAATATATTTTGAAAATGAAAATCAAAATGATGTTGGGTGAAAATGATTAAAAAATGATAGTTTTCATTGCTAGAATAATTGAAAATGTGAAAATGTGAATTGGAAATGAAACCAAACAAGTGATTTCTATTTTGATTTTTGTTTTGTTCATCAAATCTAGTATTTAAGAGGTTTTTTGCTAGACGCCTAACGATTTTAACACTTTGCGGGTAAAAAGATTAAAAAGGTGTTTAGATGAGTTTATAAGTTTATTAAAATTATTTTATAAGATAGTTGAAGGCTTATAAGATGTTAAAAAATATTTAGTAAATGTTTTTAAGAAAAAACTTATAAGCTTCTCCAAAAGATTTTAGAAGTTTATAAGCTTTTTTTTTAAAAAGTAATGAGTTCTTAACTTGTTTTGAACATCTTAACAAACTCCTATAATTGTAAACACATTAATTACAAAAGTATCATTACTAACATCTTATAAGTTGCAAAATCTTATTTTATCCAAACGTTATAATAACTTAGTTTTAAAAAAATCCAACATCTTATAAGTTTTAAAAATATCTTATAAGATACAAAAGCTTATAAAACTTTTTAAGTAAATTTAGCAAAACACTCATTAAATTTGAAAAAATTACTCATCCGATACATATTGTGAAAGAAGTTTCCTGCATTTACGTCAAGACTTTATAATATATAGAGACGAGAACTATCATTTCTCAAGTGGGTCAAAAATGAAAGATCCAATATGTTATTAATCCAATTAAACTAAGTAACTTATTGGATCCGATGTTGGCAGATCATATCGACATATCGAATGGGAGTTTGGAACTATTTTTTTTCCCCATGTTTGAGAAATTCCTGAACATGATTTCTACAATTTTGCTCATAGTAAACACTTTATTTGAATAACTATCTGCATAATTATTTGTCAAAAAAAGAAAATTAAAATTAAGATTATGGACCACCACAACATAAATGTGTCATCTCAACCTAATCCTCACCGACTACCTCTTTACATTGGATGATTGACGTTGCTTGAACACAAGTACCACATCTTTACTACTCGATATGACATAAATAAATGGACTTTTAATTTACGCTCAAGCCCGTTTTTTAATAGAATTACGTAATTTTAATGATTGAATCTAATAATATTTGAGGGTATATAAGATCAATTAAACTCTTTGACTCATCATTGTAAATACTCTAATTTTAATATAATAGTAGACAATTTTTATTTTTAATTTACCGTAATTTTCTTTGAATACTCCCTCTTTTATTGAATACTGAATTTTCACTGATAAACACGATGGACCTAATAATTTATAACTAATGACATCATTTAAGTAGAGCAAATACCGTTAGAAAAACGACTTGAACAATAGCTTAAGTCAAACGATAGCGTTCTATCCTTAACATAGATTTTGCTTCCTATTACCACACCGAGTTACAACAAATTTGTCTCCCAAAATAAAATAGACACCTCGAATTAATACTGCAGAATATTAATTTGATATAAGATATTTTTGTGAGAGAGAATGAGAGAGAAGTACTTAGCAAGGCTTCTCTATTTATAAATTAATATTCTTACCGGTATAACTCTTTGAGAATTGTAACTTCTAATTTATTGCATCTATTGGTCATTAGTTCCAAAATTTATATTTGTTAAGCACCAATCAGAACTTTTTATAAAATTAAGACTTAACAATTGAAGTGCACCTAAAGCAGCAATGCACCTTTCTCCCAAATCCAACCCGTGTGCATGCAGCACACCGCGAGTCCCCTCTACTCTTGCACTTTTTAGAACACAAAATCTTTGAACCAATCCATAAATAAAATTATTTCTTTTATACACATACTCCAATGTGGGATAATAGATACTCCTATTTATATCTTCACTCTTGAGTCCATCCATCTTCCAACTCTCTTTGTCAATTTTGTGCATTAAAATTTTTTATCTTACACATGAGAAATTCCAACAAATACTAAGAGACATTTGAATTCGAATCAAAAGCGAATTTTCCTATATAGTGCCAACAAAAACTGATGCTATAACAGAAAGTGGTCTTAATGAAGGCCCTTTTAACCGATCATGAGAGCCAGACAAGATTTGCATGAGTTGAATGCCACTGACTGGTTCAAAAGTATCTCTATCACACTCACAATGCAGCCACAAATCCTCATGCAATCACAATTTCAGACACAAACTCCTTTTGCATGCAAAAACACTTCAAAATTCAAATTCTTGGACCCCAAGAAATGAAACTTGTCAAAGGAAAGGGGGTTGTGTCTACCCGCAAATGAAGCTGGTAGCAGAGATACTCACAGGAAGCCTGTTCTATGTTGAAGTAGGAGAAGATGCTAACGTGGGAGATCTAAAGAAAGAAATTGGGGACCAAGAAAACCTTCCCACAGATCGGCTCATTCTGGTACTTGATAATACTGCTAAACTTCCTTTGCTGCAAGATGAAGTTTCTCTCAAAGATTATGGAGTTCAAGATGGCTCCCATATCTATATTTTCTTTAAGCCCCTTGACCATGATCCCCCCACTTGTCCTCCTCAAGCTCCTCAAGATCCTGTCCCAAATGAACCTTCAACCTCTATGGATGTCTCAAAAGAGCCAACAGATGAGAGTGATGATAAGCCTTCAACCTCTGTTGACTCCAGCTGAACCAGCATGAAGAATGAATTTTCATAATTTCTGGACAAATATATAATATACATTCATAGGTTTTTGTACCATTTCTTGTTGTGTAACGGTGCAGCATGTCCTGTCTGTGAGCCGAGAAAATTCATGATAAGTTAATATGACAGGCAAGAATATGAATTTTGCTAAAAGATGATCAAACTTGAACATATAGAACTGACATTTTCAAATAAAACTACATTAATTAAACTGAAACTGTTAAAGGTAAAAAACATGTTTGGAAGGGAAGCATGATGGTTAAAGTGACATTAGCACAACATATTGCTCCAAGAAGATGTAGTCCATCGAAATTATCTGTGTAAAGTCTGAGCAAGAAACAGATAGCTTATCGCAAGAAAATTTGCACAAACAGAGACCATCCGTCACTGCCAATCTGACCCATCAGGAAATGGTTCTAGCGCATCTTGCTTGGCGTTTACATAGAACTCAACAACAGCCTTCATTCTGGCAAGTTTATCAGGGTGGTAATTTAAATGCACAATAACTGGCATGAGCTTTTTCAGATTAGCATCTTTTCTAACGGTCTTGAAGAGGACCTTGCTGTTCATAAAGAGGTAGAAATCCATAGTTCTCTTGGAAGCATGAAGCCCCACATAACCAGGATGAGAAGGGAAGAAGAGCTCTTCATTGAAAACGGCTTGGTCCCAAGCTTTCTCCCGGGCAAGCCTGTCAGCAATGCGATCCAAAAGCTCAATCGAAGGAATAGTAGGCCTTATATAGAAGAAACCAGAATTATACACCCATATCCTCATCGTGTGAGCATAACGAGCCCAACCCATTGAAGGCTCGTCAAAAACATCATTGTACCCGTAAGCCGTCATATTATTATGCCCATCAGACATAGACTCCACATCAGAATCCCTATATAAGTGATCAAATGGATTCTGCAAAAATACTATATCTACATCTGAAAGGAGAACGCTGTAGCCCAGCTGCAAAAACTCCCTCAAGATTCGGAATTTCAGTGCCGAGACAGCATGATTACCACCTATCTTTCCCACAGAGTCGATAGCCTCATCAGGATCCCTTTTGTACACAGGGACATCATTCGACTTGCAAAAATCTAGAATTCCATCATCTAATGCCACCACTAGATAATTAGGAATGCCCACTTTCTTAATGTTAGTGAACCAAACTTCAAGCATCACTTTTACATTGGAATTCGCAACAGCAACTATAAGCTCTTTCCCAACAGTAACCTTGGCCAAGATTTTTGCAAGTCTTGGGTTTACACTTTCATCAGGCACAACAGTGGGGTTCGTCCTTAAACCTTTAACAGTACCAAACAGCCCAGCCTTGCGCGGTTCACTCAACATCATAAACTGCTCCCGTGCATGGTCTTTTCCCTGTTCGGCCATCCGAAGTTTTTCATTCAACTCCCTAACTTGCCTTTTCAACTCAACATTCTTATCAGATATCCTCATAATATCCGACTTCAGCAGATTTATCTTTTCATCCGATTCACATGAACCCGAATCAACCTATGTATCAAACCCACCAAATAGTCAAGTAAAATTCCAAAAAATCCTTGATGCTACATATGTTTTAAACTCAAAGAAATGTTAAGCATCAAGTACAGCACACACATCAATCTAACTTTCACCAATAGAAACACAGAATCATCTCAACACAAAAGTTTAGCCAATTCTTTAATACCTTTGGTTGTTGCAGTACATGTACACAATTCTAAATACCCATTCTGAAAACCTAGTAAAATGAGTAAAACAAAAAAATGAGCACTAAAATATCCAAATAAGATAAACCCAACTTGATCTACCTCAAGTAATACGCAACTATTTGAAAAAATGAAAAACACTTGGCCTAGACAAAAGCAAAGAAAGTCAACTTCCCTAAATCTACAAAAACCACCATTACAAGCTACATGAGTAGTTAATACTACACAAATGGAAGCAAGAACACATCAATAATCAAGAAATTTTTTAAAATAAAAATAAAAAATACGTAAGAAACAGCTTAGCTGAAGCATGTAAACAGTAGCAAGTTAAAGGCAACAATTTAACAAATAAATAAACAAAATGGGTACCTCAAGATTGGAATTTGGAAGGGGACGAATTCGAGTGGGTGGATTTGAGGAGAAGAACCCATGGGGGAACAAGAATGCAAATACGCATCCTACAAATACTCCGATTCCAATGGCAGCAGCGATTCGCGATCCGCGGATTGATTGGCTGCTCTTCTCTCTCCGGCCCACCGCCATTTCCAATTATCTTGAAATTTTCTTCACACCCCACAAAGGGAAAAAAAAAAAAAAGCAAAATAGCAAAAAGTTCTCAACCTTGATCAAAGCTTTATCGGAGCATAATTTTTTTCCTTTGATTTTTCCTTTTCCTAGCCAAGGTTATTCAAAATCGAAGCTTGGAGCGATAAACAGATTTTTTTGTTATCATTCTAACATTCGATTTCTCGAATTTTTTTGAAAGTTTTTGGTCTTTTCTCGCAAATCGGGGGTGTCGAGTCATATCCCCGTGGCTTTTGAGCAGTCGGTGTTTAAAGAGATATGATTGAGTGTTATTCCGAATATTTTAACAATGGTGGAATTCCGTGTGGAAATGTTCCTATTGGCTTGCAGATGGGACAAGTCAACTTGAAATGGGGAGTTTTGAGAGTTGACTATTTTTACTGTAGGACTGCGTGCAATCCAGCTATATACCAAATTCCATTGACTAATTAGGAGTTAGAGAAGTTTATGTTCTGTGTAATTATGGCCATAATTAAATAATTAATATGATAATGACCTTAATTATTTTACTTTAGCCGATTATAGTACATTTTTATTCAAAAAGGGCAAAAAAAAAAAGAAGGGAATACAATGTCAAGAAATAGTAGAATGGTTTCTATTTTAAATGTGGAAATAAGTATTTTAATAGCTCAAAAGTTAAATTAATGAATCACTATTATAAGTTAAAAAACTATGCAGGTACTATAAATAAATAATACATTCTTATAACATAAAGATGGTAGGATGAACTTTTCATTTTTATTTTATAAAGATAACCGTATTTATTTGAATATAACAAAGTTACCTAAACAAAAAAATAAGACCTAATTAAAATATTTCTGCAAACAAATATATAGCTGGACAATATTCTCAAGTTATAATATTTTATTTCACATTATAAAGTAAACTGTTTCAAATTTTAAATCTAGCTCCCTAGTAATTGAATTCAAAATATAAAATCGTGCTATCTTTACAAAAAAAAAAAACTGCTTATAAAAATAGTACATTACATGTGCAAACTAATATATATATATATATATATATATATCACATATAATGTTTTGGATGAGATGACTTTCTCATTTTTTAATTTAATTAGCTAGAAACATAGTTAGAATATCAACATCTTGTTATTATTACATGGTAGCTACAAATTACAAATTCCTCATCTTTTTAACTTTCGTATTTCCTTCATACATATTGGAGGGAATAAAGGGGTAGAGGCCATATTTGGTTATATTTTGTCAAGATAAATTTATTTTGATAAAATATAATCAAATATGCAAATTAACTTTTTGCCAAACACCAAATACCAATTTCTCAAATTCCTCCTCAAATCAATTGATTTATTACTAAAAACCTCGTATATACATATACATGTCATAGTATTTTATTATTATTTTTATAATTAATAAAATCATATCCAATCATCACATATATATTATATTTTTTTATTATTTATACAATAAAAAATATTATTTAATTTCATTTTCACCCTACAAAACCTAACAAAAAAATATTTATTTATTGCTACAATAAAAAATATTTCCTCCCCCCCCAAACATAAACAAGCATATCAAAATTTTTCAAAATAATTTTTTAACTATTTTTCAAAATATAAATAAACATCCATTACATTCCCAACACAAATTTCATATTCCCCACCCTTCCTTCCAAAACTCTCTCTCCCTAAACACATAATCCAAAACATACAACCAAATATTACCAGAATTTCTTATCATTTTGCATAAGAAAAAGGAAGAATAACAAAGAAACAAACACTGAAGAAGACAGTAGCTTATACCGCCAATTGAAACGGAAAAATCTGAACTAAATTTCAATCATATAAAATACGAATTAACGAACAATCCAAACAGCACTTTATACCAAATCAACTAAGAATAAGAGCGTGTTTGGGTTCCTTCATATTGCTAGTTGACCTTGTCCACAATGGGACAAAGTTACCCATTGACAACCTGATAAAGATCAAATAGCACCATAAGACAAAACCGCGGGTGGACTTCCTTTTTCCTCACTATTTTATCTATAAAGCCGTTTCAATTGTCCATCTTTTACCACAACCCACATAGAACTATACAAGAGAAGTCCCTCAGATTGGCATTCCTATAATCCTATAGAAACAACATAAACAGGTTGCTGATTGCACGCGATTAATTGTTCAAAAAGATATGAAGCTGTCTGACCATAAGAAAATGATAGAATAAACCACCACCACCGTGTGCAAACCGTTTTTCTAACTAGAGCTATTGGCTGCAGCTTTCCTGCACAAGAAAAACGAACGTATTAAGATCTGTTTTAGAATTTTACTTGATTATTACATATTTTCTCAGAAATATGTAATCTCAACTGTTGAGTTTCTGGCAAGAGGAAAGTTCATCCAACAATGCTTGAAACAAGCTGAAATTTCCAGCTACAAGAAATCTAATAGAGTGCAACAGAGGCCATAGCTTGCATTGAAGCCATGAGCATGTGTGTGCAGGCACAAAGATATTTGAAAAAAAAGAAGAGAGTGCATGTGTGTGTGCGCAAGCACAAGCGCATGTGTATGTGAGAGAGAGAGAGAGAGAGATCATACATTGTGCCTTGTGGTCACTTGTAATATAAGAGACAACTACAGTTATGTCATCAAGCTTCCCCCCATAATAACGGAAACCTGCTTCTTGTGCTGCTGTAGAGAATGGAGTCTGTCTGTTTTTGTCCTGTGCTCGTTGCCGTGCCAATGCTGCTATCTTCTGTGCTGTCACCTGTGGCCCAAAACCAGCTCTCATAGCATGAACCACAACAGCAGTTATGTCACTATTGTACAAATTGTCGAAAAGCCCATCAGTCCCAGCAATTATAACATCTCCTGGAGCAACAGGTACTGTAAAAACCTGCACCGCATATAAAAACATTTATTTTCAGACGAATTCATCCCCAAGATTCAGATGGCACTGAATAATTTCAAGAAAATAAAAAACATGGATGCAATTGATCAGCTTTTGCAGTTAAAGTTCACAAAATGTTTATGATCCAAGGTAATCTGATAAACAAACACACAAATAACCTATTCATAGTACACAGCAAACTATTCATTAAAGGTGGAAGAAAAGCTAAGTGGGGAAAAAGACCGTGTGAAAAACCAGTCTTGCAGATATGTCAAACAAGAGGTAGGGCATCTTAATACCCAGGATAACAGAGTTGCTAAAAGATACCTGGGCATGAAAGTGTATATATGAATGACACTGGAAAGTGATAAATTCCCAACCGGGAGTGAGGAAAATGTTATAAATGAACAATTCACATCTCAGATGCTTGCATTGGTGATAATCGAAGAACATCACTTGAACCTTAATATGATGCTGGGAGTAAAGTAGCAGCATATATAGCAAGCCAGTGATATCCATCAGTAATATCAGACCAGCAGTCACACAATGGAAAATCACAGTGACAGTCAAAATGCAAAAGTTGAAAGTGCATTACAAGGCACACAATGTAGCTGTCAATGGGAAATTGCATTTTTAGTCCCACAGTATAACTGTATGCGCACTGTTAGTCCCAAAAACTAGCACTCGACCACTTTTAATCCAAATTTCACAACTGTTTTAACACTTTCGATCCCACGCTGTCAAATGTTGATGGAAACTGTTAAATATTTATTAAAAAAATCCCATAAGTTTCACTTATTTATGAAAAAACCACTAACATTTTTAACCTTTTAATGGGTTAATTATATGGAAGCCCCTAAGATTTTACTTATTTACCAATAAACCCAATGAAATTACATTGAGCCCCTTATTTCGCTCGGTCGAACATTTTTGAGGAACCATTAATCTCTATTAATAAATTTGCTGACATCATTCAAAAATTTATGTGAAAACTTTAAAATCTCATCTAATAACTGTATTGATGACTTTTTAGATAAAAATGCCCTTAAACCTATTTGTAATATTTTTCATGTCACTTGGCTGTAATTTCAACATTGTTTAAATTACTCATAATAAGTTCAAAAAAATTTCATTATTAAAAGAATTTCCCAAATATTGAAGAATTTTTAAATACAAGTTGAATTAAAAAAATAAAAAATTAATCAAATTTAATAAACCTTATTTATTATAGAAAAGTAAAAAAATTAAAAAATAAAAATAAAAAATTAAATCCACATCTCAAATAATATAATTTTATAATTTTAAATTACATACTGCATGATATTAAAATAATAAATATATCTAAAATAATTTAATAATTTAACTAAAACCACAATTTTAATAAGTTTAAATAAGTAATTTGATAATTTTAATCATTTTAAAATAATTCTAATACAATTTAGACCACTTTGAATAAAATAATTTAACAATTTTAATTAAATAACGTAAGTAAACAATTAATTATTTTAGATAATATTAAATTATTACTTAATAATACTTAATAAGATTAAATTAATAGTTAATAAATTTGTAAAAATAAAAATTTCAAAAGGAGGGAGGGGGGGGGGGGG
>JACGDI010005439.1:125789-189536 GCA_014898725.1 Jacaranda copaia
GTTCTCCAATTCTCCATGGTAGCCAGATGATTGTGTAAGCTAACTTCACAAGGTAGATTAAAACCAATAACAAAAGAAGAGCAACAAGAATATGCATGGCTGCAGAATTGATGGAAGTAGAGAAAAGATAAAGAGGAGATATAGAGTAGATCAAAGTACCTGAACTGCAAGACTTTTTCTGTCTGATCCAAATCTGATGCTGATAGGAGACCAAACCCCTTAAATAAATCAAAACATATTGCTTAAGTTTGATCTTATGCCAAGCTGATATGTTAGAAAAATCAAAAACACCATTAACATTTTTTTTCCAAGATTCTGCTGTCATAAGTGAAAAAAAAGAAACAAAGTCAACGAGCACTTCTGCCTGGACATAGGCATTGTGTGTATACACTTAAAAGCAACCTTTTTCTCCTGGTAATCTTTTTTACCCCGGCCGAATGCAAGGAAGGCCTCTGACACACTGTTTTGCATTGAATATATGAATACATTCAATGCTATGAAAATTCTATTTTGCATGAATACTATCGAACTAGGGATATTTAGTCCATACAAAAATGTTACTAAGCAATCAATTGTATGAATGCCTTTAAAGTTTGTGTAGAATGAAAATATGAGAAAATTTGACACTGTTTAAAAATATCGTGTAAAATCTACGAAAGCATAAATAAGTAAATGGAAAAAAGTATATTTGTCTTCTGCGAAAGATATTTGTGTAAAATTTCAGAAAACATATTCTATTGTATTTATAATTGCAAAATTTGAAATTTTATACAATAATAAGTTAGAGGAAGCTAAAATGACATTTTATATGCTTTGACCAGTATCGAATATTATTGAAAATAAAAATACATTAAACCCATATAAAATTTTTACTAGTTACCATGAGTTTATTCATCCATTTATTAAACATAGATTCAACCAAAATATGATTTTATGAGTACCAAAATTAAGTATAACGTCATTATAAAACATTAAGTTCCAAGATATGTAAAAGTATTATGCAATATGACTGATCTAGTGGGCAGGTAGCTCAAGAACGATAGCCACACTCTTGTACGTGTGGAATTAGAATTCAAATCTTAATGAACTTTTGATATGTATGTTTTTCTGAATAAATATATAAATATATACACAATATTACTGTTACACAATGTGTCCCGAAAAATGATATTATTATACATGCACACTCGTTCAGGAAGATTTCAGCTGGAGTTGAACCTTGTAAGAATATTGGGGCTCCAAAGTCCAAGAAATTATTGGAGAATGAACATAGGATGGGGATATTGCCAAAGTAAACTGCTGGATGATCATAGCCAAGATGATTTTAGTTTCCACCATCGCTAAATTTTGCCCAACACTGATTCTGGGGTCCACACCAAATGGAAAATATGAAGCCAAGTGCTTCCTGGGCTCAGAAAATCTCAGTGGATTAAACTCATTTGCATGTTCTCCCCAAACCTCATTATCATGATGGAAGTGTTGTGGTATTTTCTTTCCTTTGCATATGATTTCTCCATTTCATATTGTATGGTTATTTATACTATTAGACTAAGTATTTTTGGATAAATTAAAATTTATTTCTTATTGAGATAAGAAAATGATTATAATTTCTAACTCCCCCAAACTTGATTAGTATCAATCCAGATAACAATAACTCAAAACCACAAAGATGATTCTAAAATCTCAATCTTATCAGGATTAGATAGTTATTGAAATATCTAGAATCTTTAGCTTGTTAGAATTAGATAATTACTTAAATTCCCAAGTTCATGACTAAATATCCAAAATCCTAACTTTCCATGAATTAATTATTTTGAACTTTAGCTAATTATTACCATAGTTGAGTATTTAAATAATAGGGAATATCAATGATGAATTTTCGTATAAAAACATAGTGGTACAAAAAAGGAGGTCCTAGCTAACCAATATGACTAAATACCTTATGTGGTCAAAAACTATCCAAATAGAGTATTAAAATGGTAGAAGATCTCTAGAATTATCCATCAAACACATTCTATTGTTCTAGATTTCATAACATTGAAACCTAGCCTTAATGGAATTCAAGTTCTTTTAGAGATATAATTAACAATTATTCTAAGATAATAATTCATCCAAAGACTAGTGGGATATTACAAAAGCATTGAACGCAATAAAAACACACATATGGAGAGAAACAGATATAGTAAGTTATTGGATCTAGAGAGAATAACTGACACCTTTGTAAGGGAGGCGTCTAGTGCTGCGGGTTTGTTTGTGCCTAGGAAGGATCGAGTGCTCTTTAGGCCCCCTAAGAGGAAATTAGTTTTAGAGCTTGATGCCTTTGCTAATGCAAAACATGTGGAATCAAAAGTTGATGGACAATTTAAGGTTCTCAAAGAAAGAGTTGCTTCTGTTGTGGCATCTATTGATGAAGATGATGAATACTACAAAAGTTCCAATAAAGAAACAAGAAGTAGACATGGCTCTGATAGGGAAAGGGTGGCTCCAAGGGAGTCACCGTAGGGTGATGAAGAAAAAGAACACAGTGGAGGCCATGGAAGAAAGAGAAGTAGATAGAATAGGTGTATGAGGTTTATTATTTTTGTAGATGTAGGTGGAGGAAGAAGCTGATGCCATAGCTCAGTTATTGGAGAGAAAATATACTGCTGAAGCTCTATATTCAGTGAACTCAAAAAATGTGATGTATAGAATAGAATGATGAATTAATGACCCTACTACTATATATAGCTAATGAGCAATTATTGACTGCTAACCTGCCTAACTACCTGCGAGTTGAAAGTTACAACAAACTAACTAACTCTACCAACTACAACAAAGAGGTTGAAACTAAATTAGTTGTAACATGCGCATGCATTGCACACGAGAGATGAGAATGGAAACATCCCTATAGCCCTCCCTCAAGTTGGAGGATGGTGGCAATCTACCAAGCCTAACTTGACTAGTAGATATTCGAATTGTGGTGAAGCAGGCAGCTTCATGAAGATATCCACTAATTGATCTCGGCTAGAGATGTGATGTATGGTCATGAACCCTTGTTTTAGTTGATTGCAGCTAATGTGGTAATCTATCTCCAAATGCTTTATTCGTTCATGAAAAATTAGGTTAGTCGTGATGTGCAATGCTGCTTTGTTATCACAACGCAAGGAGATGGGAGGTTGAATTGAGACACTGAAATTAGCTAAAACATATGATAACATTTGTAACTCACAAATGATGGAGGCCTTGCTATGATATTCGGCCTCAGCTGAGGATTTAGACATTGTTGTTTGGTTTTTGTCTTCCAAGATACAAGCATAAGTCCTAAGAAAATGTAGAACTCGATTAATGACTTCCTAATATCGCAAAATGCTACCTAGTCAGCATCACAATAAGCTTGCAATTGGAAATCCTCATGAGAAGCAAAGAATAACCCTCTAGACGGGAACCGTTTCAAGTAGTGAAGAATGTGTATGACTGTATTCCAATGTGAATGTCCAAGTGTCCCAACAAATTCACTAAGTTGTTGTACCACATACATGATATCTGGACGCATCATATTAAGGTATAGGAGTCACCCAACGAGCCTTTTGTATTTGTCTGATTTTAGCAACGTGTTTTTATCTTTAGACTGTAAAGTGTGGCCCTTGGGTAATGGGGTGCTAACCAATTTTAATTCAAGTAACCCCACATCCTTCAAAATGTCAAGGACATATTTTCTCTGGTTCAAGTAAATACCATTCTCCTTTTCTGTTGGCCTCAACACCTAAGAAGTATTTAACCAACCCAAGATCTTTAATTGTAAATTTTCTATCAAGAAATGCCTTAATTACATGGATTTTTGGCTCATTATTTCTAGAGATCAAAACATCATCAACATAAACAACTAGAGTTGTGAAACTGTTGTTGGCATTTTTTGTAAACAAATAATGATCATTGGCCAACTATTTGAAGCTGAAGTTTTTCGATTGTAGGTATGGTTCATGATTCCAATCTTTGGATGCTTTCTTGAGCCCATATAAGGACTTAACCAATCTGCAAACCCGTCCTTCCTTTGCCTTAGTATATCCCTTAGGAGGCAACATGTAAACCTCTTCATATGGATAGCCATATAGATAGGCATTATTGATGTCTAACTAATAAATCGGCCAACCATTCATGCTAGTTAGTATCATGAAAACCCTAATGGTGACCATTTTAGCCATAAGAGAAAATGAGTTGAAGTAATCTATGCCGACTGTTTGGCCATATCCCTTGGTGACCAACCAAGCTTTATATCTGTCCACTGACTCGTCTGATATGTATTTTATCTTGTACACTCACTTTAAACCAATTACCTTTTTTTCAATTGGCAATTCAGTAATTTCCTAGGTGTGATTCTTCTCAAGAGCTTTCAATTCCTCCTTTGTTGCCCTCTTCCATTTAAGATTAGCACACATCTATTTATAAGAACAAGGTTCTGAGTTATTAGATACTTTAGCCTTAGTTGTAATATGTTGCTTTTGAGCTTTGGTAGTGACAGGGTAGGAGTTTGTTTAGGTGGTAAATGACTCGCTTGAAGGTACCACAAAAATTAAGTTGGTGTCTACAGTAGGTGAGTGATCAAAGGTGACATTAGATACAGTTACTCAGCCAGGTAGGTTTATGTTTAGTTCTAGTGCTTTTTCCAGGGGCTTGGACTTGATCATTTGATGTATTTGAGGGATGAGGTTTAAGATGGTCATATTCACAATAATCAGAAGGAATTTCGATAGGTTCTATCCATGATTTTTCAATTTTAGTAAACACATCATGATCCAATAGCAATCCATGGGTCATATTCACTGAAGTGTGACTACTGTAAGAAGGAAGGCTACAATAGCAAAACATGTCCACTAAAGTTGCTTGGTGAAGACCAGGATAAAGGGCCAAGCTAATCTGGTAGAAGGAGGAAAAAGGTACTTGTAGTCACTTTATTTCATCTCTTGAACTTGTTTAATTTGGTTTCTTACTACTTTTCAGGTTAGAAATGCCATTGATGATCAACAGATAAGGCCAAATATTGAAGGGTTTGAACTTGGAGCAATTGCAACAACTACTAGGAAGAAACTAGAGGTATGTGTTTTTAGTTCATTTATCTCAATAACTTCCATTTCATTTATGTGAGTAACATTGTTGATTTCATCTATGTTGATAGGTTAGAAGGAAAGCAGTAGAAAAATAAGGAAAAGGAAAATGCAAGGTATAAGCTCTTTATTCTATAACATTTGAGTTAACAAGTTTTGAAGTTAAATTATATTAGATTCTAATTAGGCAAAGAGTGGGAAAACTAAGAGGCAACCTCCTGCAACTTCATCCCAGGCTGCAAAGGTAATTGATATTATTTTTTTATGTTAATATGTAACTTAATAATGAGGTTTCTTAGCATTAGTTTATTTGATTTCATTTATATAATCCTATTTTTAGGAAAATAACAACCTCCTCACAAGTTCCTGGGCCTTCTATGTACCAGCAATTGCAGCTATCTCAAACTCAAAGGAGTCAATCATCCAATTGCACCCTCACTCAAGTTTCAATTTCAGGGGAAAAAAACTATATAACTTTAAACAACTTGAACTCTACAATGGATCAACTGCAAGGCAAGAAGAAATATGCCAAAAAGAAGAAGAAGACAACTTGAAGTTTTGTGAAGTTTTTGGGTAGTTTTTCAATGCATTTTGGGTAAGTTTTTGCAACACAGACAACTTGAAGACCATATCCATTCATTTTTTTTTGTCAATTCAAGTTCAATTGTGCGGCAATTCTTTGAAGAATATTAGGCATTTTTGTATTACTTGGTGGTATTGATTACACTTAGTCTTCTGTTGTGATCCAGTGCAATGCGCACATCAGTAAATGGTATTGGTATTGCTTTGCTACATACAATTTTTATTAGGATAATTTTTATGAATTCAATGCTGGTTTTTTTGCCTCAGTTCCATTTTTGTTCCAATTTTGAGCTCTTTATTCTACATACACTTGTTCTTGAAATAACTTCAAAACTTGCAAATAGGTTTCAAGGATATTCTCATTAATAGACAAACTAGAAGCATAATTAACATCCTTACCAATTAACAAGAATACATTACATACAAAAAGATCTAAGTTAGAAGCATTACATTGGATCAACCCAATTAACAAGAATACATTACATACAAAAAGATCTAAGTTAGAAGCATTACATTAGATCAAACCAAACCTACATAAACCTAGCACCATAAAACAGAACATTCCAGTAGTTATTTCAAACTACAGACAACCCACAACCCCACAAAATAGAACACAAAACAAAGCCCCAAAAGCCCCAAACACTGAAGCAGAATCCTATTTCTCCTCTTCAACTTAGATGTCACCAGCTGCATTGTGTTAATTCGTCTTTGAAGACTTGTAATAACATTCCTTGACCTTGCACACATTCAAGGGCCTGCCCATTGAAAAAAGCCACACTTGTTCCTATGCAAAAATACATGAATCAAAAGGAAAAATGGCAAAAAAATATGCCACAGCTTTTGGGTTCAGAGAACAGACCCAAAGCACAAACCTAGTCGGAGCATGTGTGGAACCTTCTACTTGGGTTTAGATCAGTCCATGACATCCTCACCTAAGCTTTGAGTCCACAGTAACATTCCAGAGGTGCGAACGACTGGGTTGAAGCAGAGGAAGAAGAATGAGAACACATTCGAGAGAACTAACATTTGTGGAGAATTTGAGGTAAGAAACTATCAAACTGTTAGGGCTAAATGTGATTTTTCCGATTGGGGCTGCATCTTGTAGAAGGGAAGTCATTTTCTTCCTCATTTTGCCGCCCAAGCAGGCTGAGGTGGCCTTTTTTTTTTTTTGTCACATGTGTTGCTGATGTATATCTCTAATACACATAAGCAACTTATGTGGCATTTTTGGCCAACTAGGTGCAGGTAAGTGGAGCAATTAGGACAGTTGTTAGAAAATCCCTAAATCAAACATCACGTGACTGGAGCGTGCAACATTCCGGCAAGATTTTTGAAATTTTCCAACGAAAAGGACTTGAATTGCAAGAAAATGGACTCAATATGCAGAAAATTTTTATTCTTAGGATGTATTTTGAAATTTAAAATATTTAATGAACCAAACTGACGTGTATCCAAAGATAATGGACTAATATTGCATTTTTCTCATATCACGCTCGTATAATAATAATAAAATAATAATAATAATAATAATAATAATAATAATAATAATATTATTATTATTATTATTAAAAGGGGGAGAAAAAGGAGAAGGTAGAAGGAAGAAAGAAGAAAGAATGAGAAAGACGAAGAACGATGGTTGGAGCATCTGGTTGACAGCAAAGTCAAAATTGAGCGACCTTTCTAAAGTTGTGGCAATTGTAGAGTCAAAATTGAGCCACAGTTCTTGACTATAGTTGGCAATTATCTTCCATAAAGGCGGCTGTTTGAAGGGCGGTGTTTTTCCTCCATAAATATCTGTCATGTGTGATAGGTTTAAGTTCAGTTTTTGAGCCACAATTTAGTTATAAAAATTGTGCAGAGTTAGCCACAATTTGTCTTAAATTGTGAAGAGTGATAGCCACGAAATTGTGTGTAATTTTGTGGTGGGAGTGCCAAGAAATTTATTTCTTGAAGAAATTTTGTGTCAGCCTCTAGTTTAGCTAGAGAAGAATTTTTGTTATACCCATTATTTTTATACTGAAAATTCATCTTATTTGTGCCCATATTTCTATTCATACAAATACTTGTGTTATTTCTTTTCGTTCTTTTTCTTCCTGTTAAGTTTGGACAAAGAAGGAGATTTGATCCTATTATTCCGGTGCGATATTTATTATTGTGTATATCTCCCAACACAAACCTGGTTAGGGAAATCCAAGAAAAAGAGAGCATGAACAAGTCGCGACAACGCTTTTGGGAGCTTGATGCTTCAAAGCTAGGGGAAATTTTTGGTGTTGAGAAGACTGCAGAGCAGATTGATGCAGATATTGCTACAATGGGTGAGCAAGGTGAAGTTGATTTCAAAGAGGATGCACAATTTGCACAGCATTTGAAGAAGGATGAGGCAGTGAGTGAGTTTGCGCGATCAAAAATGATAGCAGAACAGAGGCAATATTTGCCCATTTTTCCTGTGAAGGATGAGTTACTCCAGGTGATACGTGAGAACCAGATTGTGGTTGTGGTTGGTGAAACTGGTTCTGGAAAGACAACCCAATTAACCCAGTATCTTCATGAGGATGGATACACAACCAACGGTGTTGTTGGTTGCACTCAACCAAGGCGTGTAGCAGCCATGAGCGTTGCCAAAACGGTGAGTGAGGAGATGGAAACTGACCTTGGTGATAAAGTTGGATATGCGATACGTTTCGAGGATGTGACCGGGCCTAACACTGTTATTAAGTACATGACTGATGGTGTGCTTCTGAGGGAGACACTAAAAGATTCCGATCTGGAGAAATATCGCGTCATTGTAATGGGTGAAGCACACGAACGATCTCTAAGCACAGATGTGCTATTTGGCATCCTTAAGAGAGTCGTGGCCAGACGGCGTGATTTCAAGCTCATTGTGACATCTGCCACTCTTAGTGCTCAGAAGTTCTCCAACTTTTTTGGGAATGTGCCCATATTTCACATTCCTGGGCGAACTTTTCCAGTTCAAATCCTGTATGGCAAAACACCATGTGAAGATTGTGTTGAAGCTGCAGTAAAGCAGGCCATGATGATTCACATCACAAGTGCTCCAGGAGACATACTCATCTTCATGACTGGTCAAGATGAGGTTGAGGCGACCTGTTACGCTCTCTCAGAACGCATGGAGCAGCTGATTTCCTCAAGAAAGGAAGCTCCAAAGCTGTTAATTCTTCCCATATACTCCCAGCTGCCTGCTGACTTGCAAGCAAAGATATTTCAGAAGGCTGAAGATGGAGCTCGCAAGTGCATTGTTGCTGCCAATATTGCTGAGACTTCTTTGACTGTGGATGGAATCTTTCATGTCATTGACACAGGTTATGATAAAATAAAGGTCTATAACCATCGTACAGGTATGGATGCTCTCCAGGTGTTTCCTGTTAGTCGTGCTGCTGCTGACCAGCGTGCTGGCCATGCTGGAAGAACTGGTCCGGGGACCTGCTATCGGCTTTATACAGAAAGTGCCTATTTAAATGAAATGCTTCCCAGTCCTGTGCCAGAAATTCAACGGACCAATCTTGGCAATATGGTTTTGTTGCTCAAGTCTCTGAAAATCGACAATTTGTTGGATTTTGACTTTATGGATCCCCCTCCTCAAGAAAACATCCTAAACTCCATATACCAGTTATGGGTCTTGGGTGCTTCGAACAATGTTGGTGATCTGACAGATCTGGGAAGGAAAATGGTGGAGTTTCCCCTTGATCCTCCTCTTGCTAAGATGCTTTTAATGGGTGAGCAGCTAGGATGCATTAATGAGGTTCTGACAATTGTATCAATGCTTTCGGTGCCATCTGTTTTCTTTAGACCCAAGGATAGGGCAGAGGAGAGTGATGCTGCGGGGCAAAAATTCTTTGTGCAAGAATCTGACCACCTTACGCTTCTGAACGTATACCACCAATGGAAAGCTAATCAATGTCAGGCTGATTGGTGCAACGACCATTTTCTGCATGTCAAAGGGTTACGCAAGGCTAGTGAGGTGAGATCCAAGTTACTGGTTATTCTTAAGGCACTGAAGATTCCCCTCACGTCATGTGGTCCTGACTGGGATGTCGTGAGAAAAGCCATATGTTCTGCTTACATCCATAACGCTGCAAGAGTAAAGGGGGTTGGGGAGTATGTTAACTGCAGAAACGGAATGCCATGTCACTTGCATCGCAGCAGTGCTATATATGGCTCGGGTTATATTCCAGATTATGTGGTCTATCATGAGCTAATCTTGACAACCAAAGAGTATATGCAATGTGCAACAGCAGTTGAACCCCAGTGGCTGGCTGAGTTTGGACCCATGTTTTTCTCTGTGAAGGAATTGGATACATCAATGCTGGAGCATAATAAGAAACAGAAACAAGAGAAAACTGCCATGGAGCAAGAGATGGAGAACTTGAGGAAGGTCCAAGAGTAGGGGGAGAAGGTGAGCACGGAGAAGGAGAGGAAGGGGAGGGCTAAGGAACAGCAAACAGTTTCAATGCCTGGATTGAAGCTGGGCTCTGCCACTTACTTGAGACCAAAAAAACTTGGCTTGTAGATGTTTCTGAGTTGTAACTCTCCTCACATGGTGGAGGCTACTGGATCTTTTCCTTTATTATTATTATTATTATTATTATTATTTATTTATTTATTTATTTTGGCAGCGGCCTCCTTTCCTGCAAAATAGAACGTCTTTGCATTCATCTATAATTTCTTCAACGGACGGTGCCTCTTCTTCATGATCAACATCAGCTTGCGTCAGCAGAGTAAGCAGATTCTTTGAGTTTTCTTTGTTTCTGCTGTTTGCCTGAATCAAGATCTTTACTGAATTTCGGATTTCATTCTCTACTTTCTGCAACATTCTGTTTTGTCTAGTAGGTAGAAGCCTGTATGTAACAGCAACATATAGCCATAAATGTTGAGATAAAAAAAAAAAAAAAATGGTCCAGTTTGATGCTAATCTACTGTTATAATCCATGACATGTGTCATGGACAAGCAAAGATCTAGTTATTTCAGATGTCTTAAAAATCTTTTTGAGTCATTATACCTAGCTCTTCGAACAAAGACTTCATCTACAGGTACAAACGAACTGAAACTTTTGGGCACTTTTTAAGATAATCAATCATTATAGGAATGAAAATGATCCGATTAGAATTCCAACATGGAAGAATTACTAGTTAACAAGGGATTTTAACCTTAAGCCGGGAATGTAAACATTTCATTTAGTCGGCAAAGCAAGCACTGCCTGTTGGTCCTGAAGCTCAAATATGCGCTTTCCCTCTTCAGAGCTACTCCCAAAAGCCGTCCTAGATATAATATCTGCACAGAGTTTATGAAGTCTTTCTGCACATCAATTTCAATTCACCTCTTCCTCCACTTTCTGCTTCCCATTTCTTGAGTTCCTTCAGAGTGCTAGCCACAATTTCGGGCGCCCAAGCCTGAAATCACTTTTGTTACTTTTGCTTTGCCCACAGAGAAAAACGATGAAAGGACCTCAGAGTGCAATTGGGAGAAATGCGTTAAGCTCTGAAGCAAAATGTCGAGTTTGAAATCATACTAGATTACAAACCAACTCTGGAATAGAAAGAAAAGACCTCCAGCTTTTAGTTCAAAAAAATCCATTAAGCATACGTAACATAAAACTTCTAGGATTTTAGAGGGTGTTATTATGAGATGTTTTTAAAGCTTCTAAAATGCTAAATTTTACATTGTAAATAAGTCTTTGAAGTATTTGGATAAAATAAGATTTTGATACTTATAAAATATTAGTAATAATAATTTTATAATTAATATGTTAAAATTCTAAGAATATGTTAGGAACTTTTGGTTTTTTTCAAAGAGCTTATAAGCTTTCTTCTTAAAAAAGTTAAAAATATTTTATGATATCTTAGAGCCTCTCAAATAGGATATTTTGAGGAGCTTGTAAGCTCAACCAAACAACCTTAGAGTCCAAGTTTAATACAGAGATTGTTAGATGAGATGGAACTTGAGCTATGATTTAAGATGCAAAAGTGTAACATAATCATAAGAGCAATCACAGTGAGAAAAATAGTGAGATTAGATCAATCAAATCTAACTACCTTGACTCTCTCCATAGTGAAGGCCTGGCTTGTGATCTTTCTATGAACAGACCATTTATCACCTTCCAACCTGACAAGCCCCTGTCCAAATAGCAGCTTCGACAGTGAGTTAAATGCATCTTTAACAACTGAGCCACTGTTAGTGATCATAAGCTCTTTGATCATGTCCGGATCAGCAAATATCAGCCGAGGCTTAGACCCAAACCAGAACAGAAATGTCTTCCCATACATGGTTGACCATTTGTGCTAGTGTGGGGACACGTGATGCAGTATATTGCGAGTGAATGAATCAACTTTGATGAAGCCTTTTTTATCAGCTGTTTGATCGCTTCTGAATTCCCATATATCAGATGTTAGGGAGGGCCCTTGATGCCTTGTTTCCTGAAGTGTTCTCCAATTCTCCATGGGAGCCAGATGATTGTGTAAGCTAACTTCACAAGGTAGATTCAAACCAGTCGCAAAAGAAGAGCAACTAGAACATGCATGGCTGCAGAACTATGGAAGTAGAGAAAAGATAAAAGGGGAGATATAGAGAAGACCAAAGTACCTGCACTGCAAGATTTTTTCCATTTGATTCACATCTGATGCTGATAGGAGACCAAACCCCTTAAATAAATGAAAACATATTGCTTAAATATGATCTTATGCCAAGCTGATATATTAGAAAAAAGAAAAACACCATTAAAATGTTTTTTCTTCCAAGATTCTGCCGTCATAAGAAAATAAAGAAACAAAGTCAACTAGCACTTCTGCATGGACGTAGGCCTTGTGTACACTTAAAAGCAACCTTTTCCTCCTGGTAATTTTTTTTTATTTATATATATATATATAAATTTATAGAGCAGAATGCAAGGAAGGCTTTTGACACACTGTTTCCTTGAGCATTTTCAAATTTCCAGTGTTGCCAAATTATATTGAATACAAATTTCCGAAGGAAGATTTCTTCTGGTAACAAAGCGTGGAGCTGGAACGTGAATGGGATACTGAGACAGGGCTAATGAGATCCATAATCGGAACTTAAGGTTGAGAGATTTCTCTTTCTGCAGCCAAAATAAGGTAATGTTGTTAACTTTAAAATATGAAAAATAACAATTAGTTTCTGGTTTTTGAGTTATTGCCAGACAATACACTGATACAATGGAAATTTATAAAAGCTACAATCCAATTCAATTCAATTTCTTTACAATGATCAAAATACACAGCATACATGAGTATCTTGTATGTCTCTAACGTAAAATCCTGCTAGGAGACCATACTGCAGTTGCAAGGTCAGAGATTGCATCGGAGCATGATCGTATGATGGGGAAATCACAAAAGAATATTGTTGGAGGATCATGGCAAGGACAATTTTAGCTTCAACAAGAGCTGAATTCTGACCAACGCATATTCTAGGGCCTAAGCCAAATGGGAAAAATGATGCCAGATGCTTTCGAGGTTCAACAAATCTTAGAGGTTGAAATCATTTGTATCATCTCCCCATATCTCATTATCATGATGAGTAGCAGTTATGGGAAAATAGAATTGCACATCAGCTGTGATGCTGCAAAGAGCTTATCAGTCCAGAACTCCGGTGGATTAGAATGGTCAACTGGGCGTAGGAGGGACAATACCTCGGGGGGAGGCTGCCATGTGGCGATAGATCCATGCATCATCATTTGGTGGCCATGCAGGTCCGGACGCCATGTAGCGAATGGCCTGTCAAGCCCTCCTTTGGGGGGCTGATGATATGTGTGGCATTTGTCCCATATTGGATTGAGAGGAAGGTCTTAACTAGCATATAAGCGGCTGGACCCTCTCCTCCTTTCGAGGCGCCTTTTCAGGACAAAACCTCCCGCTCGGCCCGGACGGCATGTACCGAATGGTCAACTGGGCGTAGGAGGGACAATACCTTGGAGGGAGGCTGCCATGTGGCGATAGATCCATGCATCATCAAACTGGAATATCTCATTCACGGCTTCCCAGTTTGACATTCTGTGATGTTTGCCTCATTAGTGCCACTGCTGGAGGATAGAGCCGAAAAGTCTCATTCAATATCGTGCTTATCTGTCACAAACACTACAATTTCTCTTCATCTTCCTGATCTAGAGCTTGGAAATGTGCAGAAAGAAAAGGTCACAAGGAGGCAACCTTGCGGAGGTGAAGATGCAAGTAACATTTATCTTGGTATGCATCCTTCATGCTTAAAAATGCAAAAGCCCACAATTGCTTATCCATAACAAAAGAGTTTTTATTCACTTGTACCATAGAAACCATAAAAGAAGTAAAAATTATTTTGAGAATAAAAAGGAAAAGTTGAAAGTAATATACAATTTGATTAGTCTAGTGGGCAACTGGCGCAATAACAATGCTCCTCATCCTTATATATATGAAATCAGAGCTCAAAACGTAACAAACTCTTGGTATGTGTGCTTATCTGGACAAGTATACACACACAGAGTATACTCATACACAATGTGTCCTGAAAAATGACACTATTATACATGCACGCTAGTCCAGAAATCATTCAGTTGGAGTTGACCCTTGAAAGGATGATACATGCACCATATTGGGGCTACAAAATCCAAGAAATTATTGGAGAATGGACATAGGAGAGGGATATTGTAAAATAAAACGGCTGGATTATCATAGCCAGGCTGATTTTAGTTTCCACCATGGCCAAGTTCTGGCCAACATAGATTCTGGGGCCTACACCAAATGGAAAATATGCAGCCAATGCTTCTTGGGCTCAGAAGATATCAATGGATTAAAGTCATTTGTGTCTTCTCCCCAAACCTCAGTACCATGATGGACAGCAACTATTGGCAAATTGATCTCTGTGTTAGCGGGTATATCAAGCCTGCCCAGCTTTATGTTCTTTGTTGTTTGCCTGATCATCATCACGACTGGAGGGTAGAGTTGCATCGTCTCATGGAGTATCATTGTAACCTGTTGAATAGGTTATATTATAGTATTATGCTAAAGTTTGTTCCAGAAGTCCAACTTTTAAGACATCATGAATAAGAAAAATGAACTTACTATCTTAAGTTCAGTTAGATTCTCAGCATTTGGAAGCTCATCGGAGCAAACACAAAAAACTTCATCACGTGCCCCGTTTTGCCATTCAGGATGCATTGCTAGAAGGACGAGTGCCCATGATAAAATGTTGCCTGCAATCTCCTTTCCTACAAAATAGAATGTCTTTTATTCATCTACAACTTCAAAGGACAGCGCCTCTTCTTCGTGATCAACATTGACTTGTGTCAGAAGAGTAAGCAGCTTCTTTGAGTTTTCTTTAGTTTTGCTGTTTGTCTCAATCAACATCCTTACTGAATCTCTGATTTCCTTCTCTATTTTCTGCAGCATTCTGTTTTCTCTAGTAGGTAGCCACCTGTATATAACAGCGACATTTAGGTCAATTTGTACTAATTCCAGTCATGAGGTACAGTCGAGTTTTAAATTACGTATTTACTCTCAGAACATTATCATAAAGTAGTAATAATAGCCGAATTCATCATAATCAACCCAATTTAAAGTACCAGTCCAATTATCATCACTTGGTTCCAATTCTATAAAATCCACAAGTTGGCGTTTCAATCCTTCAATTAACTCAATTACTTAAAATCATCATATTTTAATTTGAATCCAGGTCCACTAAACCATGTAATAATTCATCCATGGAAGGAATATATACCATTCATATCTCAAATACTCACCCTTGGCAATATACATGATTTATAAATGAAATGGTACAAGAACCTTAAGCTCAATACCGATCTACTGAAGAATTTGCTTAACTGGACCTTGAAATCATGAACCAAGACCACCGTTATGATCGCCATGACAAGTTGGAGAAATTGTCTTGGAGCCGCTGGAGCGTCACCATACATAGTCACCAGAATTGACCCAAACTACCACCAAAATGCTCCTTTCAGCTCAATTAAGTAAACCCCCAAGTGAATTTTACAATTCTACACCGAATTGACCATCAATTAGCCGAAAGACACCCCAGCGCCACCACTTCCACCTCCACGGTTTTTGTCCAATTCCTCCATCCACGGTGGTTTGTTCGAGAATCTGAAGGCACTGGCGTGATTCTCAAGCTGAGCCTGTCAAAACCCACTACTCATTTTTAAGTTTCAGTCACCGGAGGTTGGAGACCCACCAAGCTCCATCGTGAGTTCAGTTCGACCTCAATTTTCCAACATCTCATCGGTGGATTTTGGCTGCATGTGCTACCAATGTGTTTGCCATGATGAGGTGAAGAAGATGGTCGGGATAGTTTTGTGTTTTCAGTTATCACCAGCGAAATTGCCGGAGAGAGAGATTCGCGATGAGGGTGATGGAGTCACAGTGAAGAAATGAGAAAATAGGGGTAAAATTCCTATATAGGAGATATTTTTCCAACTCTACAAATTGACCGCAAGAATTATGCTTAGCTTCCAATTAAGTCCTCTCAAGTTTTGAGTGTCTTCACTTCAGCCCCCAATACTATTTATTGCCTCACATTGATTCCTTTGACCTAAAATATATTCCATGCAAACCCACCAATCTTTAGAATGTAATTCAATCAAGTCTATGCAAATTGCAAATTACCACCAAAACTTTTCATTTTCTTGCAATCAAGTCCTTTTTATTTATTTTCCATGCCCTAATATCCGATCAAATTAATATCTTGAACTCTAAATCCTTATTTTTTGAAATACCAAATTTTAGGGGTGTTACACAATTTTTCTTTTCTTTTTTTCTTTTTTCTTTGTATTTATTATGTGTGTGTGTTGATATAGATTTATGAAATATTTTGGTCAATTCTTATATTGAGATGTCCACAACTATTTTCTTGGGACAACTAATAGCAAAAGATGCTTTTATTGTATGTTACAAATATGAAAAAATTTTATATTCCTATTTGTTTAACTTTGAGATGAAAAGTGGACCAACAAAAATATATATCACTAATAACGCTATTAGAAGCTAAAAAAAATAATCAAATAAAACCTTTTTCACTTAAAGTGATGATGAGATGTTACTAAGTATCAATAAATTATTTTTAAGAGATAATAAATAGAAATGTACATAATTTTATATTTTTCAAATAACATAGTGCAAGATCAAATTAAATTTATTATTTTGGGCGTGACGGAGGATGAGGAAAATCATGTGAAGATCAAATTTGGGACAATTCAACTAATCATATGGCAAACATTCGTATAATGTACATTAATGATATAATAAGTATAATTAATTTATTATATAAGTGACCTTAATTTTGTCATATTTAGTTCAAACTTGAATTTATCTCAAAAAAAAAAAGATGTATTGTTGGATTGATAATTATGTTATTTAAATTACTTAAAATTAGAAAGTATAAAAATATATTGGTTTTAGTAATAACATGAATATGATAGTGAAATGCTTTCATTTATGATATAAGATGGAAGATCAACAAATATATTTCAAAGGATAAAATCTCACATTAATCCATGTGTCACCATTCATACCTGATGAAGTATATTCGACTAGATAAGAAGTATATATCCACTAAATATATAATATTCAACGGTCAAAAGTTTTTATTTCTTTTATTGTTAAATGTTAAATAATTAATAAAATAAAACTATTTCAAATGATGAAGTTACATTTAACAAATTTATGTCACATTATATTAATGGCCAACTTAATTCATAATTCAGATCTTGCAAAGATAAGCATTAGCATAGTAATCTTTTAATCAAACAAACTTCACACATTCTTTTACCAACAAAAATTTATAAAATAATATAATATTCTTATTTAATTTGACATAATGATATTTTAAGGTCTAAAACTAATCAAAATTTAGCTTTCATTTTTTTCAGCTTGACTGGGAAGAGAATAATCCTTGCAAAAGCAGGAATAGATTTGTTGTAGATAAACTGCGCAGCCCATGCACATAAATTTTTTTTCTTCCTTTTTGATTTTAGATTAAAACCAGTGATCCATTAAAAATCTAATGTTAAATAAGTAATACAATTTTTTTTATTAAAATTTAGAAGAAAATAATTTTTATATTGCTCTAAATTATTTTAAAATCATATCTTTGTTTTAATTTCATAAAATAACAATTTAAATTTATTTTTTAGAAAAATGCAAACTTAATCACTCCTTACGCTCTTCGTCTCAATGAAAGCTGCCTCCACCGACCCCTACCATTTTCAAGAACCCCTTCGAGATTAACGACGAAGAGAAGTTGGATCTGCGGTGGTAAGGAATCAATTTCTTTCGCATGCTCCTTGATTTTTCTTTTCTTATTTTGTAGAATTGGTGTGCTGGACTCAATTTTAACGTTACCCTTTTTAAAATCGTGTTATCAGTTTCCTTTTTCGTAGATTCAAGAGAAAATTTATGTCAATTGAGGAAGGAAACTTGGGCACTGGCGTACAAAGAAAGAGATTCTCTTTTCCTTCTGGCTACGCATTTTATTGTTTTTATTGGATGTCTGGATTTAATTCTTTCATTTTCAGCGTTCTCAGATGAAACTATTTGTGGGCTAACTTCTATTTAGGTTTTATATTTTTGCATACGTGTGTTTTTTAGAATATGTTTTATAATAAATTTATAAATTTAATTATCAAATTACAAATATCAATTTTAAAATAAATCAATAAAATACAAATATTAAATAAAAAAAATATAAATATAAACTCCAAGAACCACAATCAAAAAGCACACATAAGACGCACACAAAAACGCCTATTTAAATTGAATACAATATCTTTTATATAATAACGGAGACTTAATACAACTGAACAACAAGTCACCGAACACGACGTGTATCTTGAAAATAATTTGGGTGGAAGAATTTTTCATATAAAGTATAGTCCTTAAAATTTTAATTAAAAATCAGCACGACGTCGTGCTGATGAGTGCGCACGAGCCAAATTTCTGGTTTCGAGAAAAGGTAATTTTATTTCCTTTCCAGACAGACAACGCCGTATTCTTCTCTCTCGCATTTTAGTTTGGGTTTCATGTTTTTCCCCTCTCCACCTCCTCTCTCTTTCTCGACGTCTTGTGGATGGGCTGCAATTTTCTTTAACTGAAGTGCCTGATTCAATAGCTCCTTCGAGTGAGTTTTTGCAATTTCTTCTTCCCCCATTTTCACCAATTTTTCTTGACTTTGAATGTTTTTCCTTTGAGATATATTGAGATTTCTTTGCATCCAACTCTGTGGTTTTTGTATTCTTTGTTCCTTGGGCAAATTGTCGACATTATGCACTCAAAAAAGCAAATTTTAATTCCCTATCCAGCACTTTCTCAATTATAATTTCGTTGTGCCATCTCTTGCTTCCAGCTCCCTTCTCATTATTTTTTTGAATTCTCTGATTTGACAAATTCATTTTTGAATTTACAAATCCGTTCTTCAAATTGAAGACTTTTTTTCCCCGATTAATGTGCACAAAAGAGTTGTACGTTGATTGTTTATTTTATTTTTTATACAAACTGATGAGTGGTGATTAAATAATTTCTGAATTTGTGCTCTTTCTGCATTTGTGCCTTTTTTGGATAGTTCCACCTGACAACCCATGTTAACATGTATGGCACGGTAGAAATTAATTATTGTGGGAGCTATGGAGGGAGATTGGATTTTAAAAGTGTTGGTAGTGTTTGGATATGTTTTATTTTTGATTTTATTATGTGTTTATTGTGTGTTTTGAGATAATGGATGGTAAAAAAATTGTGGGGAATTTGAAATGAAGGTTGGGGATGTGATTAATGATTGATTATAGTTTTGGGAATAGTTAAAAAATAGATTTTGAAAATTTTGATATATTTGGTTATGTATTGAAGGAAATATTTTACATTGTTGATGTCAAATTAATACTTTTGTGTTGGTATTTGGGGGTGCAATTTGATGTTAATGGATTTTTTTAATTATAAGAATAATAATAAAAAATATTATGTATATATATGTAGTGAATGGATATGATTATGTTGTAAGTTTATAATGATTAATTAAATAATTAAGTGGATTGTATATTATAAATTTTTATTGGATTTGTTTGTATGTTGATATTTTTGTTATTTAATAATAATAATAATAATAATAATTTTTATTTATACACACGCACACATATTAGAAGCCCATTAGGACTCAAACTCACCTCCCCTATTATGTAGGAGATTTATGTCATTGGGCCATTTGGCCTAATAATAATAATAATAATAATAATATTATTATTATTATTACTACTACTACTACTACTAATACTACTACAGCTACTAATATTGTTATTATTAAATTTTATATGGGAGTAAAGAGAAGTGGGGGATGGGGTGACTCTGCCTTGGAGAATGCAAAATTAAGTGGATTTTTTATTAATATGTGAGAAAATGAGGGGCTTTTTGGATATTTAATGTGCAAAAAAATGAAGGAAAAAGGATGGAATTTTGGAAATGTTCTCCCAAAACAGGCTTCTTTCAGGAGAACATTCCCAAAAAAAGCCGTTATTTTTGCAATTTGGTTTGAATTTTAGCTTTGGAATTGGAACCCACTTTCCCTGTTAATAAACTTACACTCTCCTGGTTTGATGTACTTCGCTATAATCGCCCGCATTTGCATTCCAGATTTAATGATGGAATTGTCATGTTTTAGATTCTTGAATGTGTTGCATATTTTTTACGCTCACGGAACAACCTGTATTCTCTTTCTTTTTACTCTCAGAGCGGAAACAACTACAATGGCTGAAAGAAGAGGCAGAAAATCTACTAAATAGCGTGGGAGCAACAAAAGCAATGGCGATCAAGATGGAGTTCCCCTGGAAAACAAAGAAGAAGCATTTAAAGACCATGAAGGTATTAACTTCACCTTTACTACATACAAATTATGTCTTTGTTCTCCACAATGTGAAAAAGGAAGAGTAGAATAGTTGATTATGTTTTTCTAGAATTAACATGAACCGCAATAAGTCTGTTGAACCACAGTGGTCTAGAAGTCCCATAATTTCTCTGCAAGCTGTAAGTATTTCTAAGATGTTCTGCATTGACTCAGTGTGCTATTACTATTTAATACCTTTTTGGAGTTGGTCCATACCTTTTGCATGAAGCCATTCTATAGTCTGCTCTTCAAATGATGCATGAAAAGTGTGCTGCAATCCTCTAAATGTGTTGCATGCCTTGTTGAGTGTGAAGATATGTTAACATGCTGGAGTTGACAGTGAGTGATGGCAAAACCTTTTTTGACAAATAATTTCTTGTGCTATGTTCTCCTGAAATGTCAGATATTTTATCATTTTGAGGAAATTAAATTTGTTTTTATATATCCTCTTCTATAATGTTAAAGTTTGAGTTAAAGCTTGAGGTAAATCAAGCCTTTCATCTTACATAATGTATATACATCAAATGTATATCATTGTATTTATTACATTTGTTACAAATTAACTATATCTTTAATTGGAATTATACAAAATAATAATTACATCAAAAGTAATTAAATAAATTTTCTACTTAGCAAATGTTAAAGAATAAATCAGTATAGTGGTTTTTTTCCTTTTCATGTGAGGATAAAAATATTCCTCTATAATGAAATTATCAAATTTAATATATTTATTTTAATAGTAAATACAATCAAATAGAGTTTATTTTTAATTAGATTTATAGTAAATAATAGTTTTATATCAAGTCTTTCAACTTAAATCATATATATACATTGTATTTAGAATCATAGAAAATAGCACCCATAATTAATTAAATCAAGTCTTTCTTTTTACATAATTCATATACATCAAATGTATATCATTGTGTTTATTACATTTGTTACAAATTAAATATATCTTTAATTGGAATTATTCAAAATAATAATTACATTAAAACCAATTAAATAAATTTTCTACTTAGGAAATGTAGTTGCATATATTGAAATCATCATGTTTAATACACATAATTTAATGGTAGTTACAATAAAATTAAATTTATTTCTAATTAATTAAATCAAATCTTTCCATTTAATTACAAATGTATATACATCGTGTTTATTAAATTTATTCCAATATAATTATGCATATTGAAATTAATTCTTCTTCCAACATATTTAATTGGACTTAAAGAAAATGGCAATTAAATTAAAATTGAGTAATTAAATTATATTCCCATCTAATGAGAATATTACCATCACAATGCGTATGATTGTATGGTAAACTACAATTAAATTAAATTTATTCTATTAGACTCACAAAAATAATAACTTGATCGAAACTAAGAAAGGAAAAATCAATTGATGAAGGAAAAAAAGGTACTTCATAAACACATTTGTATATATATTCCTTCTGTGCTCTCCTCCAAAAATAAGAAAAGAAATATTTTTTATATATCAAAATATGTGTTGGATTCAAATATAATAGTAAACTTAATATGACAATGTAAAAAAATATATTAATTCTTACAACCACAAGTTCAATTGATGAGAAAAAAAAAAAATTCATAAATGTATCCGTACAAATATGAGTAATAAGAGAAAAATATTTGTTATATATGATCAAAATAGGTGTCAAACTCATATTTACTATTATATTTAATATGATAATGAAAAATAATAAACTGCTTATTTAATTTTTGTTTATCTTCTCATTCATTTGTGTTTATATATATATATATATATATATATTTCTAAAATATATCTTGATTAATTCTTAATTATAGTGATGTGCATAGTTTATTTTCTTTCAAACAATAGCAAAAGATGCTTCTATGTTGTATGAAAAATACAAGAGCTATTTTTTTTAATTAAAATAATGTCTGATTACTAACTTTCAATAATTATTTCTAAAGGGCAATAGGATAGAAGTATATATACAAAATTTATTTTTATCAAATAACCTTTTTAATTGAAGGATCAAATTGAATTTCTTATTTGAGGGGTGGTAGAGGATGAGGATCGCTTTGTCTAGACCAAGTCTTGCGTGACTTAACTAATTATATAATAAACATTTTTAAAGTATACATCAAAAACATACCAAGTATAATTCACTCATTATATAATTAACTTAAACTTGGTCATATTTAATTAAGATTTGAGTTTTTCCTAAAAAGTAAGAATTGTTCGATTGACAGTTATGTAATTCAAATTATTAAACTTGAAAAATATTTATTCGAGTTTAATACGAACATTAATATGATATAGTAAAATATTTTTTATCAATATATAAAATAGAATATCAATAAATACACTCGACTGGTTAAATGTCACATTAGCCTATATCTTCATTATAAAGTTCCTAGATGCCCCTTCCTCGTATAGCCAGGAGTGAAAAAAATATTTTCTTTATGTTCAAGGGCCCAGAGAGTTTAATATTCCACGGGGATGGTGGAGGGGGCATGTAGAAATACCAGGGAACTAAACGCCTAGCTGGCCCAATATTTTTGTTTAGGACACGGTTGATTTTGGGCAAATGGAGGCTTCGGTCCTAATCGAGGAAAGATGTTTGTGCTAGCTGGCCTATTGCCAGCCGTGCTCGACTTGCCCATAAGCGACTGGCTAGATAGTGATCTTTGTTGATTGTGATAACTGTAAATTTCTTTCTTTCTGCTCGATTTTGATAGCTTTTTGTTGTACTTTGTTAGCAGATCGAAAAGAAATAATGGCTCGCAGTGGAGCAAAAGCTATAGCAAGAGCATAAAGGAATGAAGAGCGCCGTCGAACGACTGCTCAACAAGAGGCCCCCACAGCAAAGCTCGCCCCCTTAACCCAATCAACCACCGCTCTGGCCGTGCCGCTGATCGAACAGGTGCCCCAGCCCCAACCTACTCAATCAAAAGAGCATGTTCAAAGAGCCCCGCGAGTCGGGGCAAAAGATAGATGATAGAGCAAGGAGGCTTGGCGCCCAAGAAGACAGCGGGCGATAAAAGGAAACAGAAGGCGATGACAGGCTATGACTTGTTCGGCAAACGTAGTGATAGGGTGTTGTTTCAACTTCCTCAGCTGGAATCATCCCGTTTCGGACTTGACCCCACCATGGAGGTAACCGATTCAACCTCCATCCTACAATCGAGGATGACGAGCGATGACGCCCTCAAGTGGATGATGAGCGGGCTTTTCTCTATGGACCAGTGAAAACTCATGAACTTGAGTCAGGTTGGCACCCTCAAGGCTCTGGCCTACTATAGTAACATGGTAAGTGTGAGGTCAACTTTTTCTCATCGAATTCTCATTTCAAAAAGTTGTATTATTCACTAACACTTGGTGTTTCAGATGAGCCAACTGGGATATAACTTGTATCGCCAGTCGGAGTTGGCTCTGGTGGATTGAGAAGAACTTCGAGAAGGAGGAGATGCAAAGACCCTCAAGGTACAACTCGAGTCTTCCCAACTTCGGGTCGAGCAACTAAAAAAGGAGGTAACTAGCCTTTGGGAGCAGTTGGATGCGAAGGATCAACAGTTGGTACAGGCGATCGAGGAGAGTAGTCGAATGGACTCCATGCTGAAGAAGGCTCACTTGGACATACAGGTGAGCTACTCCTCTGGTCGATCTGCCGGCCGCACAGAAGCGCTCGACGAAGCTCGAGTGGCCTTCTCTCAACAGCTCCCCAAGATATGGCGGGAAGCGGTGGAACAATTCATGCTGAGCTTGGCCTTTCAAGATGTGAGCGTAGTCATGTCCATCAACGATGCTCGCGATGCGTTTCACAGGGCAGTAAAGCAACTTGAGTGTCTGGGCTACACATTTCGGGTTGAGGATAAAAGAAGAATAAGCCCTACCTTGGATGAGAAGCTGCAGCCCTACTTCGAATTTGAGGAGGGTGGGGTCGACAGGGCCAGGGAGAAGGATACCGCAACCAACGCCCCCATGGAGCCAATGACTGAAGCCCAACAAAAATAGGCTAAGGTTAAGGCCAAGCTAACAGAGTTGGCGAGTGAATTTGCCTTCGCTGAAGACCTTGCTGTCCAGCTGAGGGAGGAACAGGTCGACGTCGCGCAGTACGTGCTGCACTTAACTAACTCCATGAGCGACGTCCCAGGACCTTCACAACCAGCTCAAGCCATCCAACCGCTCGCATCTATAATGCCAAAGCCTGAGTAGGATTGAGAGGAAGGTGGTCAGGTGGGGTCGAGCCAAACTTAATGCCCAAACTCTTTGCTGTTATTGTTGCTTCTGCTCTTCTTCTTTTTTTTTTTTTCTTTTGTAATAGAATTATCATTGTAATGACTATTCAATGAATGAAAGATCTTTGTTGTTGAATACATTTCACATGTTTCTTGTCGAATGACACTTTACTATCGCAATTGTATCATTGAATCATTGACAACCATGTTAGTTATCTATAAAATTTAATGCAAAATTCAACAACTTTGTCATTGATTTTTGATTAGTGTTGAGAGATACGCATGGTTTTGCCAAAGAGCGCTAAATTTTTGTAGCTGATTTTCATTATTTTATGATCAACTACTAGGTCAATTATATTGTTTGGGCTAAAAAGCCTTAAGTTTGTAACATGTAGCTATTTCAGATCGACTGCGTGATCGATTTAGAACTTTAGTTTGGCGACGTGAAGTTGCTTTTGCATCTACTGTGAGGTAGACACGAGACTTGAGTGGCAACGTAAGGTTGCTTATTCGTCGACTCTGGGGTTGACTCGAATCTTGACTGGCAGCATGAAGCTGCTTATTCGTCGACTACAGGTCGACTTGAAACTTCTAGGTGGCAGCATGAAGTTACTTATTCTTCAACTCTGGGGTTGACTTGAAACTTCTGGGTAGCAGCATAAAGCTGTTTATTCGTCAATTAGGGAGTCAACTTGGAACTTGAGTGGCAGCGTGGAGCTGCTTATTCATTGACTACGGGGTCAACTTGGAACTTGAAATGGTGCAAGGTAGATACAGTTGTGCAATGCAAACAAATGGTGGTAGTGTTGTTGGAACTTTATTCATATCAAAGAATATAAGGATGATTATAATATAATTTCAGATGTAGAATTTTCTCAAGTTGATGACGTTCCACGAGCGAGAAAGCTCATTCCCATCCAAATTACCAAGTCAGTAAGCATTATGCTTAGATACCTTCACAATGGTATAGGTTCCTTTCCATTTCGGGTTGAGTTTGCCAACATTCTTAGACACTTTCACCTTTTTGAAAATGAGGTCTCTGATTTTAAAACGGCGCAGCTTAACCCCTTTGTTATAGTTCTCTGTCATTTTTGACCTGTAGCGCTACATAGTATTGTAAACTTCTTGCCTTCGCTCATCAATAGTCTTGAGATCGAGCTTTCTTTCTAATGTATTTTTGAGCAGGTAGAAGTGAATAACTCGAGGTGTGTGTTGAATGAGCTTTGAGGGGATGACTGCCTAAGACCCATAAACCAAACTATAAGGGTTGTGACCTATGGCTGTACGGGGAGTTGTCCTATATGCCCACAACACTTTTGGGAGATTGTTTGTCCAGCTCAACCCAGTATTTTGTATCATGGCTTTCACCTCTGTTTGGCCGTTCGACTGCGGATTACCTACTGAAGTAAAGTACTAGGTGACTCCTAAAGTTTTGCACCAGCTTTTGGTACTTCTACTTTGGAACAGAGTTCCATTGTCTGAAATGAGTATCTTAGGTAAGCCAAAACGACAAATGATGTTTTTCCAGATGAAAATTTTAGTGGCCAAGTTGGTTATCTTCGGTACAGCCTCAGTCTTAACCCATTTGGTAAAATATTCAACCATCACAATTATAAACTTTCGCTAACCTGTCAACTTTGGCAGGGAGTCTAAAATGTCAATCCCTCACTAGTTGAACAACCAAGAAATTTAAACATTGACCATAGGCGCGACAGGTTGATGTGGTAAGTTCGAATGAACTTGGCAGGATGTACATCTTCAAGTAAAATCCACAAAATCTTTCAATAATGTTAGCCAAAAGTATTCATACATGATTATTTTATTAGCAAAGAATCTTCCCCTGGAATAGTTTCCACATATGCTTGTGTAGATATTCTGCAATACTTCATGAGTTTGGTGGGGATCTAGGCACCTTAGGGGCAGTCCAGAGATCGACCTCATATACAGTTGGCCATACTCGTCGAGCGCAAACTTGGTAGCTTGTCATCGAAGGCATCGAGCCTCATTCCTGTCTCCAGGGACTATGCCATAACTCAAATAAAATTTTATGAGATCCTGCCATGGAGAGACTGTCTCCTTAAAGCTCCTTACCAGGTTCTCCTTAAGTGGACCGATCGATGGCCTATCAGTAACCAGATATGTTATTGTCTTATCTCTTGTGCCCCTAGTCGAGCTAGTAAATTTAGACAGGGCATCTACACACTCGTTCTCAGATCGAGGTACCTAACTGAGGGTGAACCTTTTGAATGATTGCTGTAATTTTCTAACCTCTGTCAGGTATCGGCTCATCATTGAATCTTTAGCTTCAAAATTTCCCTCAAACTATTTCGCTACTAGCTGGGAGTCTATGATTGCAACCAAGTGCTCGACACCCTTATCGAGAGCCATCTTCATTCCAGTGATGAGGCCTCATATTCTGCCTCATTATTAGTAATTGTGTAATCAAGTTTTATTGTAAAATCATAATCTTCCACTACTGGGAGTGGAGAGCCCACTCCTACTCCCTCTCCAAATATGGTTGATGAACTATCAACATGTAAAGTCCAAATGAGAGGGGCTTCGCAATTTTTCTCTGGTAGGTCAACTTGTTCGGCGATAAAGTCTGCTAAAACCTGTGCTTTAATGGCTATTCTCGATGGAAAAATAATATCAAATTCTCCCAACTCAATGGTCCATTTGGTTAACCTCCCAGATGTGTCTAGCTTCGACAACACTTGCTTCAACAACTGGTTGGTTAGCACTATCATAGCATGTGACTAGAAGTATGAGCATAGCATCCGAGCCGCAGTGACTAGTGCCAAGGCAAATTTCTCAATCTTCAAGTAATTATGCTCCAGTCCTTAGAGTGATTTACAGTAATAATAAACTGGTCGGTGATTGCCATCTTTGGTCGAGACTAAGACTGAGCTAATTGATGCCTCCGAAACAACCAAATATATTTGAAGAACTTCTCTGAGTTTGGGTTTTGTAAGCATTGGGAATGAGGACAAATACTACTTCAAATCGATCAACACCTAAACACACTGTTCATTCCATTGGAAACCCAGCTTCTTGGCATTCTTGAGAATTTTGAAAAAATGCGGGCTTTTGTCTGCCAATCAGGCAATGAATCTTCCAAGAGCAATAATCCTTCCAAATAGTCATTGTACATCTCTAACTGTTCAAGGAGAGACGATGTCCAGAACGACCTGAATCTTTTGAGAATTGGCCTCAATACCTCACTGATTGACCGTATAACCCAAAAATTTACCTCCTCAGACCCTAAACATACGCTTATTTAGATTCAACTTTAGACCAAATGCTCTCAAAACTATAAAAGTGTGATTGAGGTTGAGCAAATTGTCTTGGGACTTTTCCATCTTTACAATCATGTTGTCGATGTACACCTCCATTAACTTGCCTATTTCATTTTTAAACATAAAGTTGACCAGCCTTTGATAGGTTGCTCCAACATTTTTCAGTCCAAAAGGCATGACCAAAAAGCAATAGACCCCATTGGGAACAACAAAAGAAGTTTTATCCCTATCCTCAGGGGCCATGAATATTTGATGATAGTATTGGAATGCATCTATCGTACTCAATAACTCATAACTAGTAGTGGAGGCTACTAATAAATCCATTCGAGGTAGGGGGTAAGGATCCTTGGGGCTAGTTTTATTGAGATTTGTGAAATCATTACACATTTGCCATTGTCCGTCATTATTTGGGATGAGTACAACATTACAAAACCAAGATGAATATTGAATTTCTACAATGTAACCTGCATCTAGGAGTTTCCTAACTTCCTCTTTGATAATCTAGGTCCTCTTGATATTGAATATCCTCGCTTTTTTTGATCGATTTGTACGAGGGGTTGATGTTAAGGCGGTGCACGATCACACTAAAGTTGATTCCTTGGATGTCATATGCTTTCTAAGAAAAGATGTCGATGTTCCTCCTCAGAAAATCAACCATAAGGCATTCTAGGTAGGGGCCTATATCTATCTAGATTCGAGTTATCTTGTTAGGGTTCCCTTGTTCCAGCTCAGTAGTTTTAAATTCCCCAACGGGCTCCACCCAGGTGTTCTTCAACTTTCTCTTCTTAAGAGCTTGTACCTCCTTGGGTTTCTTTATAAAGGCGTCTCCCAATGTCTTTAATTATGGTCGAGTCTTTTGTTCACTTGACTCGATCGAAATGTTGTAACACCTCCAAGCTTCTTTGATGTTACACAACAATTCACTTGTGCCAGCTAAGGTTAAGAATTTGATCTTCATATGATAGGTCAAGACAATAACACGAAAATTATTGAAGGCTGGTTGACCAATTATAAGATTGTAAGCGAATAGGGCATCAACCACCAGATAGTTGATCATCAAAGTCCTTCTTTGGGGCGCCTCCTCAAATGACATCAATAGATTGATGGATCCTTCTGGGATGATTTTTGACCCCCAAACCCAACCAAAGGGGTACGCACAGGTTTAAACTTTAGTTGCCCCAAGTTCATTCTTTTCAGGGTGGAGAGAAAGATGACGTTGGTTGAGCTACCGTTATCGACCAAAACCTTTCTCACTTCAAAATTGGTAATCTCAATAGAGACTACAATGGGACAATCAATTCTATGGTTGATATTTTTTCCTTTAAGGTAAGCTAAGTCACTATCAGTAAAAGAGACAAGCTCTACGCTTATTGATAAATGGAATGTTATTTCGACAGGCAAGGCTTTGGTCGACTCCAGCCTTTTCTGAGTCTGTCTTCTGACTGATTTTGAGTCCCCCCCAATGAGACCTCCCACAATCATATCAATTATTTCTCGAATGGGCATGTGATCTTGGTGGGTAGGTTTCTTTCCCTTGTCCTCTCTCCTTGGGCTAATCGATTTTTCTCTACAAGGAGTCCGATCAATTTTGCCCCCTTTGACCTATTTGTCTACGGCCACATACTTTTTGAGATGGCCTTATCCGATAAGTCTCTCAATTTCGTTCTGGAGGTTAAAGTATTCGTCTGTATCATGCTCCTTTTGTTTATGAAAGTGGCAATACTTTTTTGATTTTTTCATCGCTTCAGTCTCCATCAGCTTCCTCGATTTCTTGAGGAGATTGTCATACTGAATGGCAAACAGGCCCTCTTTCCTTGGAATATTCAATGAGGTGTAGTCGTGAAAGCGCTTTATTGGAGATCGACCTCTTTCTCTATGTTTCTACTCATCTCTCTCTTTATTTTTCTTTTTATCGACCTTCGAGGTTCTAAACTTCAATTTGTTCATCCCCTCTTAGGTCATATATCTCTCCACCAAGTCGAGCAGTTCCTCCGTTGACTTCAGGCACTCTCGCACCAAAGTATTGGCGTATTCTTTATACCTGAGCCCCAAGAACAAAACATTGATCAGAAACTCGATCTTGAGGTTGTCTCTCTTCAAGACCTCCATATTAAACTTTGTGAAGAAGTCACGAAGGGACTCCCCTTCGTTCTAGTTGATAGTATGGAGGTGAGTGTAAGGGAGTTTCGCCTTTCTTCGACTGGTAAACTAGTGCAAATATTTGTCGCTAAGTTGATCATAGGAGTATATCAATGAGGGCTGCAGCTTTGCAAACTAATCAAGCGATATGCCCTGGAAAGTGGTCACCAGCATCTTGGAATGGATATACTCGTTATGCCTGTGCAACTACATCATATGCTCGAACTACATCAAGTGCTCAGTAAGGTCTATTGAGCATTCATATCTTGGTAGTCTGGTCAGGACGTTGGCGTCGACAATAATGCGCTCGTCAATAATCTCCTAGATGAAGGGGGAGCCTCTCTCTCAACGAGACCTTTGGGGGCCCTCTGGGTTGGGCACCCTATCCTCGTTCCTCCTTGAGATCTCATTGAGGTGTCTGTTCAGTTGTTGTACTTGATGAGAGACTTCTTCCCACTCCTCTCAATCAAGTTGGGTAGCATTCCGATCAAAATGTTGTCTCACATGCTCGACCTTATCATGCTGCAGGACTCGAATAGGTTGGACCGCATGACCGACGAATTCCTCTACTTCTTCATACTGGTCGCGTCTAGAACGTTCAACCCTATCGCACTGTGGGGCTCGATTAGGTCAAACGTGGCGGTTAACGGAGTTAACGATTTCCTCCCTTAGCTCCGATCGCCCCCTCTCTCCCTGGGGTTATTTGGGACTGGCACTTGTCTAGTTGGCGGCCACTTGGATTCTTGGCGACCATGGCTGTCTCAAGGGGACCTTTCTTCTGGTGGAGGAGGTTGCGCAGTGGAACTGTGAGCTGGGTGGATATTTGTTCACTTATCAACTGCATTAACTAACATGTGGTTAATGTTACAACTTGCTCCTGGGGGATGCTGAGGCTTGGAGCATGTGAACCTTGCTGGGGCGGATGGGGAGGTGGAGATGTGGATCTCCTATTATCCTCTCTCTCAGATGCGGCTCTTCTTACATTCACCATTTTATTCAATTACAATCTCAAAGTTTTCACAAGCGGCGCCAAAATGATGAGGTTGAAAGTCATATTTAGTAAATAAGGTTGTGTTTGGGCTAATTCAACTAAGGAGGTCAAAAGATCCAACAGTGATATTCTTTGAGGTCTAAGATCTACAATTAACAACAAACGTTAAACTAGCCGAGGTGCCCTCGACAAAGGTACTCCAACGCTCAAGTTAGTTTTGGTCGAAATAAGATAATCGAACAAAGGAGTAAAAGCGTATAGTGTAAATGGTATTACCTAGAGTATAACTGGCAGTGAAGTATTTATAGCCTTCTCTTGGTAGATGATATGTCTAATATGCCCATATCAAATGTAGAGGGCTCTTGTCCTTGCTTAGGGGTTATAGGTCATTTTCAATTTTGATACTATTTCAGGTGACATCATCTCCTATTTTTCAAGGTGAATAGTATTCTGAGTAGGCGCTTCCCTACCAAAGTTGGTGGCAGAGTTAGTGGCAGAGACTGTACCGAATGGCACGCAGCATTAATGCGAAGGCATGCTGCTTGTTAGGATATTAAATGCGACAAGGATATAAGTCAGTGCCAGAGTGAGCACTCTAGTCGACAATCATCTAACAAACAAAGAGGTCAATCAGAGGGACAGTTGAACGGATAAAGTGGCTTGAAACCTCATGTTGGGTACGGTCGAGGACAATCCATTCGATCAGGTGATTGCGGCCAAGTGATCTGGCCCAGCTGAGTCTTGGAGCCCTGCTGGGCTGCGCATGTTAAGTAGGCCTAGGGGCCCTCTCTGAGGTCGATAGTTTGTTAGATTGGGCCTGTTAAGTTATCCCATATCACATACCCGACAAAATATATACCTCTTAGGTGCAAAGTATGTAACTCATTAAATATATAGTATCCAATAGTCAAAAATCCTTATTTTTATATTTGCTAAACATTAAATAATTAATACAGTACAAATATTTATTTCAAATAATGAATTTCATTTAACAATTCAGGTACATATTATATTAACAACCAACTTAATTTATAATCCATCTCTTACATATTTATAAACTAGCAAATTTTCAAAAATAATTTTCACACTTTCTTTACAACCAAAAAAAATATTACAAAATAAAATAGTGTAGTATTTTTATTTTACACAATGATACTTAGTGGTTTAAAATTAACCAAAATTTAAATTTCTTTCTTTTTGGTTTAACTAAGAAGAGAGGAAAGCAAGAACAAATTCATTATAAATAAATTGAAAGCATGAGATTTTTTTTTTAAATTTAGGTTAAAAAAAGTGGTCAAATCTAAGATTAAATAAATAACATAAGTTTTATTTATTTACCAAAATTTAGAAAAACTAATTCATAAATCACTCTGAATTATTTGAGTCAGATTTTTAGTTTTATTTCATAAAATAATAATTGGAATTTAATGTTCAAAAAATCAAAGAGAATTTTACAATTAACACAAAATTAAAATTAAAATTAAATGAAAGATAAAAGAATAATAACTAGCACATATTTAATTCATTGAGAAAGATAGAAAATAAATTAAAAATAAAAATTTCTGCAAATAAAACCCAAAAATTAAAGCATTCAATAGTCGGATATTATTGTCATTATATTATAAAAGATACATATCAATCATGTTTTTTCAAATGTTAAGTTCCTTAAGTTATATTTTATTTTAGTCATTATTCAATTTGTAGATTTTTATTGTTCTATTTTTTAGTAAACGGTTTTTAAAAAGTAATGTACCGATAACTATTGTTTTGAATCAACTTCATATTTACTTGATTTAGTATTGAATATTCTTATATATATTTAAAACATCATCATATATGGCTATTTAGAAAAATTTTACCTATATATTAGATACATGGAAATAATTTTCTAATATATTGTTATAGCATTTTTATTTTGACAACAAAGACAAGATAAAATGAAGAGGAAATATGTTGCACTGGGTAGTATAGAAGAATATATGAATAAAATTAAAGAATTCAAAAAAATAAGAAAGTCAATCAAATCACTATAGGAGAAAAAAATCTAAAAATTCATAAGCTAGCAGTTTCTTCCCTTTTATGTGAGGGTAAAAAATCTTCAATAAAATTGTCACTTTAATATACTTGGTTTAATAGCAATTACGATCAAATTAAGTTTATTTTTAATTAAACTCATAGAAAATGATAATTATAATTAATAAAATCAAGTTTTTCTACTTAAATAATGTAAATACATCAAATGCATATGTATTGTATTTAGGCCTCGTTTGATTTCATACATTAGCCACTGTTGACTTCTCTAATCACACCTAATAGCTTGTTTGATACCTTAGATAAGAGATGCGGGCTGGCCCACATTTATGGGCGAGCCTGGCACTGTGGACAACATTAGCAACAATTGTTGTCACAGGGTGACGGGAGTGAATAAACAATCGCGCACCCCGATTTCCTCTCCAGCTTGAACCATCAAGTTATGATTTTGTTCTCCATTAACAGCATTTCCGAATGCCAATTCTGTACTTCCAACGTTTATTTAGCATGCGCAGTTCTTGTCTTTACTTGTTTCATTTTTACTTGAATTGAAAATGATGGGTTACTCATTCATCTTCTACAAAAAATAGCAAAAACTAGATTTATGAATACATAAAACCGAAAATCTGGTGGTTTAATGGGAGAAGCGATAAAAACATCTTGTTTATGATTTGGAGATATATACGACTTTATTTATATAAATATATATTTATTAATAAATATCAATATACATTTATATATATAATTATATAAGTGTAATTAGATATATAATTAAATAGATATTAAACATACATTTATAAATAAATAAATTCTTTTTTATTTGTTAGTGGTGGCTAATATTTATTTTTAATCTCACAACTACAATAGCCTACATTATCAATATTCCGAATCAAACAAGGGAGAAACTAATATCTATAATTAAGTAAATCAAATCTTTAAATAAATATGTACTTTATAATTTTTTGATAAGTATCATATATGCGGATAAATATTGTTATATGCTAAGTTGTTTATTTCTCTATCAAAAGATGTTATGAACTTCCGAAAAATATTTAAGTCTTGAACTATATGTTCTCTTTTACTTCATTTGATATGAAATTAGATAAATAACTTGCATCTACAAGGGTGGATAATACTTTTCGAACACAAGGCATAGTATATCATAATCTTTTGGTGTTAATTTCCAAAGAAAAATGGGTATGGTATCTTTTAGTTTTATTTTGCCCAAAAAAGAACTTGAGAATAGAAAATACCTATGATGCACGAATACAAACACGATGACACCGACACGGACACATCAACACATTGAATTTTAAAATTTTAGAACACAACACGACACCAACACAGTTATCATAATATATATAATTATATATATAAGTATTTATTAATCATATTAATGTATATAATATAAAATATATATGTGACACCCACTCAAGGTAACCCCAAGTTGAGACATCAAAACAGTCAATCTTAAGTCGAACTGGAAATACTCACAATACCCTTAAAAGAATCGGTAACGTCAAGTTGAGACATCAAAAACAATTCAATCTTAAATCTGAACCTGTAATACCAGCAACAGACCATAAAATTTCTTTCAAATATCATCATACCATAAGCAGCAAAAATTATTATCTCAATCATTATTTACAAAACATTTAAAATCAAGTCAGGGGTCCATTCTTAAACGATTAGCAAAATATATATACAATCCTAAAGTAACAACTCTAACATATCACAACATCTCTAGGTCCGCATGCAACATTCTTAAGGGCCATAAGTACATAAGCACATCTAAACTATTACAAAAGGAAACATCTCTTCCTACCAGATCGAAACTTTCATTCCTATTCAATCATGTCTGCTAAATTTAAGGGAGACGAGAGTAAGTCCAATGGACTTAGTTAGGGATAAAACATTTCAACAATAATAGGAATTTATCAAGGAAAGAGAACATTTTAACAGATTTAAAACTCATCAAGCAATATAGGTGCAGTTACGATTCAAGCAAAAATAATAGTAACAATAAGAAGCTCTCCTACCTTATTGCCCAAGAGCAGTTTACAATCAAGCAAGAACGATTACAACAAGCAATCCCTTAAAGTATATGCATTCCAACAGAACAAGTAAGACATGCATATCAATTCACCTAATACCATTCAAACAAGTACTTTCAAGCTTGATAGCTCGACATATAATTGGTGTGCCCAAACAAACCATTCGGCGCACTGCAATGCCTAGGAAAAAATTCCTAGCGCACCGCCGATACTCAGGGAAAAATCCCTAGCATATCGTGGACACCCAAGCGAACTATAAGGCATGCCTTATGTATCCCACCATTCCATGTAGGATTGGCAGTTGGTACAAGTACTATTTCCATGAAAGTACGACAAGTACGAATCAAGCAATTGAATATGCCAACAAAGCAATATATGAACGACAAGCAAGTACAATCAAGCTAACTGGCCAAATAATAAGGTACAAACAATCGAGTGTGACAGCAAGGCATCTGATAACATAACAGTAACAAGAATCACACGAAACAAGTACTAATCAAAACAGATAGGAGTTTTAGGTGCAAATAGGAGTTGTGGGTGCCAAAACATACACGAACGACTCAATAGAGTGATATACGTACTAACTCACATAGGAGTATACAATTAAACAATCAAGTATGATCAAGTGCACAATCAAGTATGGATCTCAAATAAATGAGCAAGGACAATCAAGTAAGTTAACCCTCGCATGGGTTATGCCACAAGAACAAATATTTATAACAAGGCCAAATGGCAGACCCTCACCTTAGTTATCTTAGGAAATGCAGTCAAAGGTCAACAGTTCACTAATCCTCGAGTCCCAACCCTTTGTTACCTAACCAAGAGAGTATAATTATAGTCAAAATCCATGTTCAACTCTTTAACACATCATTATCATGCTTTTTATTAATCCAAAATTACCAATTAATCCATTAACATGATAGTTTGAAACTTAAACAATCCTATTGTCTCGCAAAAGGCTAACAACATTGATATTACCCAAGTACGTCTTGATTTCCACATTTGTTTCACTTATCAAGATATCCTAGTCCTTGTTTATATAATCTTTCATCATTTTAACCTAATATCTCAAAAATTGCATAATTTCATAATTAATCTCATTCTTATATACAAGATCATGGTCATAACATAATCCTAACCACACAGATGGTTAATCCCTAATCAAATACCATTCAAACTTATAATATAATCCTTAATACCATAAATTAAAGTTCAATTTCGGAATTTGCATAAGTCTAGGTCCACAATTCACATTCCTCATTCCTTGTAAAAGGTCAACAACATATATATATATATATATATACATTAACATATCATCTCATCCCCAAAATTCTATTATGGAAAGTACAATGCTAAATAACAAAAGGTAGAACATGTATAACATATATATAGCAAGATACAACTAAGTCAAAATCCAAATTCACCACCAAAATTCTAAAACCACAAACCAATTACACATAAGCGATTGTCGCGTTGAGGACGTGAAATTGACTCTTCACCATTGCTGCCGCTAGCTGCCATCCGTTGAAAAATTGGGAACCACTACCAAGCTGCTCATCTCAACGAGAGCTGTCCAACGCCAACACCAACTACGAGTTTCACTATTAGGAAAAGCCCCAACTGAAGCCAACAGTAACCTAATGGTTCTTCACCACCAAGCTCCGGTCATCCTCTTCCCATTGCCAATGCTGCCCGAAACTCCCATGCAAGGTCACCACGTGTTCTTCATGCCACAAACTCCAAAAAAAAGTCACCGAAAAGCTCAGTCAAGCCATTTCTTCACCGTTCACCATTCGCCGTTGAGCTGCGAGGTGGGTTTCTTCAACCTTTTTCTTCCCGATGCGTCGCTACCCAATCAACATGCATGTTGTGTATGAGTGTGGCCAATGGTGAGGGGAGGTGATTGATCGATTCAATTTAGTGAGAGGTGTTGCCAAAGGTGAAGGTTGGTTGTGGGTTGAAGGAGAAGGAAGAAAAGAAAAATGGTGAAGAAATGAAATGAAGTCCTTAGCCAAATTTTAAAAAAATCCATTTTTAAATCGTGCAATTTAGCCCCCAAGAAATTTAAAATCATGCAATTAAGTCTAAGGATTTAGAAAAAATAAGGCTAAAACCCTAGTTAACGTAAGGACTTCCATGCAAACCAGAAGCTTCTCCAAAAGTGTGCAATCAAGTCCTCGAAAGTTGCAATTCAGCCCCAACAGTTTCAGATAAGTGAAATCAAGTATGTTAAAATTATAGTTTTGACCAAAAATTTTTTAAAAATAATTAATAAATAAAATTCATAAAACTCAAATACTAGCAATATATATAAATGCAATCGAGAAAAATTCTAGGGGTGTTACAATATATATATATATATATATATATCAAAGCAAAGTGAAAAAAGAATCGAGACTAAACATTAAATGAATATATTTTAAATTCAAATAAATAATGAATCCCCTAAATAGGAATGAGTATTAGACTTTATGTAAATTATATAATGGAAATATTCAATACAAAAAAATGTAATATTAGTCATACAAAATAAGTGATAATGTAAAAATTATAACTAATAACATTTGAAAAGATTTATGCTTATCATTAAAGATTTGCCATCAATTATCAATCGTAATAACTTAAATACAATTTTTTTCTACTATTAAACATGTAAAAATTATTAGTGGTGATAGAACAAAAAATCTTTGTTACTTATATATATATAAATATATTAGTGCCAAGTTTTCCATTATCACTTACAATTTTTTTATAAATTTTCTTTTTTTTTTTGGTAGTGTGTCTAATCATATTATGATCATAGTGAGGTTTTTTTATTAATTTTATTAGCCATTTAAAAAGTTTTTATATTATTTATTAGCATTTAAATTTTTTAAAGTTTAATTTAAAAAAGAAAAAAAGCCTCGCGGTGTCCTTGTCATGTTAGACACATCCTTTAGCCGTGTCCGACACCATGGCGGATTTTTAATTTTTGGATACTTTATTGCTATGTTCGAGATGTGTCGAGACCATGTTTGTGTTTGACACATGTCTAACACTGCATGGAGTGATTTTATGGCATGTCTGTGCATTATAGGTATAAAATAAAACAATCAAATTTATCAGAAGGAATTATGATAAAACTTATAAAATTTATGGAGATAAATTCATATACAAAAATCTTTGGAAGATTAAATGATTACTTTTTAATGAATGATATTCTGCTCTGTATGTAAAATTTATATTAGAATAAATTAATTTAATTTATAATTCTTCAAATGCTTATCAAATTGTGCCTATTTTGGTCGAAAGGAATAATTATAATATATTAGTTGAATAAGATATTATTCATGTCTATGCACGTTGATGTCATAAATATAGAATAATGCATTATTATAAATGTTATGACCTACTGTAACATCCATTTCTTTTCTCACAATGTGATATAAGATAACATGTAAATATTTAGAAAAAAGATACCCAAATATCCAATGATGTAAAAATGAATGTATCAAGGTGACTCTTAGAGTTAGTGCGACCATTGTGGGAGAGTAATAATCAAGTTTATTTCTTATTTCATAGTTTATTCCATTGTTCATTGCTCTTATATGGGGAAGATATACTTGTTTTCTTTTCGCTAAGTTCAAAATTAACCATAATAATAATAATAATAATAATAATAATAATAATAATAATAATCTATTTTACAAGCAGGATCTATGAAGGAGATAAGGAATTACTATGATACTAAACTGACCCATAGGCCCTTATAGGAAATTTACTTGGATTTAGACTCACAAGGATAGATTGTTGTAATCCAGGCTAGAAAATGCCCAAAAATGCCAACCGACTAACAAGGGCAACACAGCCAATACAATAATCTATTTTGAGGTCTAAGCCCCAGAACCCCTGTTCAGGTTTACTTATAAAATAGTTAGATACCTTTAACACAGCCTTATCTATTATGACCATGGCTTACCATATAATAAAGATTTTAGCATGCCATTGGCTAGGCTTATAATCAAATAAAATTATAAAATAGAAACAAATAAAACTAAAATTTAAGTACCTTTATTGATAATTGGTCAAAGACCTTCTTCAAGAAAGATAAAAAAATTTACAAGTGGAAAGGTAGGGAGGAAAGTAGGTGAAGAGAAAGAAAGAAAATAGGAATGATTTTTTGCCTGCCTCCTTCCAAGCTAAGAACTGTCTTTTATAAAGTAGAAAAACACTATTATGGATTCCAAATTTTTGAAGTCCAAATCGAAAAAAGTAAAAGTACTATTCAAATTTCAAATTTTTGAAGTCCAAATAGTAAAATTAAATAATCTATTACTGTTTGTCCTGTTACACAATAGAAATTTTATTCTACTCTTTAGTAATTGTCTTCTTGAGAGATTGAAAGATTCTTTTAATTTCTTGAGAATTTGGTGGGGTATCATCCTTTGGGTCTTGAGCTTCTCCCAAATATTCAAATTGATTTTCTCCAACTTTTGATTTTGCAAAAGTGGAAGTTGTCATTAATGCATCAAATTTATCATCTGCTTCATCATTGACATCATCAATATTTTTCATTAATTCTTTTTGAACCATATCAAGATATTCCTTGATTAATTCTTGTTTGGACAATTTTTCTTTTCTCATCTGAATTTTTTCTAAAGCTTTCTCGAAAAGGTTGGAAGATTCCTCCTTCTTGTCTTGCTCCATTTTTTCTTTATAAATTTGAATTTTCTAGAAAATATTATCCAAAATTTCTTGACCATGCAAATTTTTGGTCTCATTATCCATCTAGATTAATTTATTCCAAAATTTGTTGAGAAATATTCTCTTCAAACATGGAATATTTTCTTCATTAGTTCTGACTTCTGGTATCTATTTCCAAATCCATGGGATTGAGAATTCCATGAAAAAAATACATGGCAACCATTCTTTCTATTAATTGATGCTTCTCCTCAGCTTCTAAAGCTTGCTTGAATATTTGGACCACATATCAACGGCCCCTCTGAATTGCTCAGAAAGAATATTCTGAGTTGGACCGTATGATTTCCATCAATTTAAAAACCAATTTGGTATATCATGCTGGAAAACTTCTAGACAAATCTTGATAAACCAATAATGTTTCTTTCTTTGATTTTCATATAAGAAAACCTTGCCAAATGCCTGGATATAATTCCAATAATTAAACTTTATTAGAACTTTAAGTTCCTCATGAAAATATTCTCTCTCTAAGAGTGGGCATTCTCCATTCTTCAATTGCTATAAGCTTTTTGACAATTATTTTGCTGAAATTGAATGAGGTTTTTACATTAGGACTCAGATAAAAATGTGAAATTTCACATGATCTTGTATAATCCAAAATACTTTCAAAGAAAGATCTTTGTTTATATGAATTTGAAGCACTTGATGATGTATCAAGATATCTTTGGACTATAATCCAAGGATCATTTTTCCATTGGAGATCCTTATATTCTAAGAACATTATAATGTCCTTATAATTTTTCTATTCAAATTTAGTCAAAGAATCTTCATCTTCGGAGGAAGCTGCATTTGATGTAATATTAGAATAAGAAGGTTTTTGAAATCCTTTTGTCTTTTCTTCAGGATTTTTACTAGAAAATTCCTGATTTTCTTTTAATTTTAAAAATTCAACAAAAAGAGGATCTTTATAAATTGGATCATCTTTGTCTAAGATATTCCTTGATCCATATGACGATTGAGTAAAAGAGGAAGCTATAAGCTTCTGCTTGCCATGTTGTACAATAACATTTTTCTTTCCACCTGTATAAGAGTGGTGGTTTCCACCTCCTCTATTATAATGAGGAATCATTTCATTGTTCCTACAAAAATTCACGAGTAAGGAAGTCAGGTAAACTATTATCACTTCCTTTTTTATAAATAATTTTAAAATCAAATGGTGCTAAATAAGCTTGCCATCTAGCAAACATTTGCTTAGAAACATTATGTTTAAAATTCTTATCAAACATATATTTAGCAGCTTGACTATCTTTTTTGATTATAAAAAAAAAATTGATTATATAAATCATCTTGAAATTTAAGAACACATTTAACAATGGCTAAAATTTCTTTTGCCACAGTAACATAATTTTTCTAACTATTATTTCATTTTCCAAAATAATTCTTATAAGATTTTTTGTTTTATTAATAGGAGTTATTTGTTTTAATATTCCACCATATCCTAATTTAGATGCATCAGTTTCTATAATTTTTTTCCCACGAGAGATTAGAAAGCATTAAACAAGGAAGTTGTTTAGCCTTTTCTTTAATATGAATAATCCTATTAGTATGATTATTAGTCCATGGTTTTGGAATTATTTTAAGTCTATCATATAAAATAACAATATCTTTTGCAAGATCTTTATAATAAGGAGAAATATAATTAAGACTCCCTAAAAATCTTTGTAATTGAGTTTTATCAGTAACTTTATTAGGAAATTTTGATGCAAATTTAATGTTTCTATTTATAGGGATTATTTTTTCTTTTTCTATAAAATGTCTAAGAAATCTAATTTTTGTTTGAAATAAATGCATTTTTGGTTTTGATATAACAAGACATTATTAATAATAATTTGTTTAAAAATATAAAGATGTTTAAAATGATTTTCTATATCATTAGAAAATATTAAAACATCATCAATATAAACAAGTATAAAATTACTATAAAGATTAAAAATATCATTCATAATTTTTTGAAATTCTGAAGGTGCATTCTTCAAACCAAAAGGCATAACATTCCATTCATATTGTCCAAATGGAACATTAAAAGCAGTTTTGAATCTATTATATTCTTTAATCTAAATTTGCCAATATCCTAACTTTAAATCAAATTTTGAAAAAGTATTAGCTTCATAAAGTCTATCAAGAAGATTTTTTTTATTAGGTATAGGATATCTAATTCATTTTAAAACCTTATTAAGAGGTTTATAATTTATTACTAATCTTGGTGCTCCTCTTTCTTGTTCAGCATGTTTATTAACATAAAATGTTGTTCAAGACCATGGAGATTTTGTAGGACCCTTAGGTAAAAGAGATTCAATTTCTTTTTTACAAAAAGCCAAATATTCAGAATTCAGTTTGCAAGGTCTTGCCTTAGTAGTAATTTTCTTATTAAAATTATCTTCATAAGGAAGATCAACAATATGTTTTTTGGTATTCCAAAAAGCATTTGGATGATCATTACAAATTTGTACAGAAAATTGATTTTCTAAAAGAGAAATTTTTTCTTTTAGTTTAGGATTTTGAAGTCTTTCCTCAATTGTAAGACTATTAATTTCTTTGAAAAGTTTTTGCTTTAAGTAAATCTTCAATTTGATTAAGAACTCTTGAAAATGATTCTGTTCTAAATTGAAAATATATTTCTTTATTATTATAGGTTCCTATAAACCCTTTTTCATCAATACTTTTTAAAGGATAAATTTTCTTTAAGAAAGGAGTTCCAAGTATGACTTGGTTAGAAATATTTTTTACTAAGAGGAAGCTTGTAGGAATACAAGTTTTATTTTTACATATAAAAGCTCGTGGGAGCTTAAAACTGATATCAAGTTTTTCTCCATTAGCAGATCTTAAAATATGAGAAGTTTTTTTAAAATACCTAGTGGGTATTAAACCTTCTTAAATACAATTTAAATATGCTCCACTATCAACAAGAGCAATGAGTTCTTGTGAAAATCTATTATCAATTAAAATTTTTATTTTAATAAACCATTTTTGAGATGTTATCATTTCAAATGTTGAAAGAAAATTAGTATTAAAATTTTCTGATAAATTATCAAAAATATTTTTCCATTCTAGGAATATCTTCAAAAACAACAATTTGTTTTCCTTGAGAAATTTCAATTCTTCTCAATCTATTTTCTAAATTTTTGTTATAACTTTTTATTTCTGAAATATCTTTTTTAAGATTATTAACTTCTTAAACCAAATCCTGTATAGTAGTAGCAGTTTCAATCTTTTGTCTTTGTTTCAAAAGATTATAAACTTTTGCCATAGTATATGGTTCTTGGTTATTATGAAGTTTATTTTCTAAAACTTCTAAATTAGAAGAAGAAGAAGAAGAAGAAGAAGTTTTTTCTATTTGATCAATAATTTTTTATCTTAAGATTGGATCTTTTATAAATTTTAAAAATTCGAAAGACTATCCTGAGTTAAAACATTTAGCTCAAAAAATTAAGTATACTATATAATTCTTCTTTTTCTAGATCACTTTCATGCTTTAAGCTAGAATCCTATTTATTATAGGATTTTCCTTTTTTACAAGAATCATAATTTGATTTAGATCCTTCTATAGAAGCACATTCATTACTATTTTCATCTTCTATATTAGAAGATGATTCTTCTAACTCACTATCAGAAGAATTAAGCATAATTTTACAAAAAGATTCTTTAAGATCTTCATCAATATTAAGATTATTAATCTTTTTCTTGACTTTACATTTATCAACATAATGACCTATGCAACCACATTTCCAACATGCATTATGCTTCTTTTTATAATTCTGTTTAAAAGATTTATTTTCTTTATCTTTTTTCTTTTTATGAAAATGTTTTTAGTTCTTTTTATAATAAGATTTTTCAAAAGAAATATTATTTTTATGTCTATTAGTAGAAGGTTGGTCCATACCAAACTGTCCACAAAATTGGCCAAGTTGCTTTTTTTCAAAAATATTATATTTTTTTATCTGTTGGTTTAACTTAATTTCATTACAAAGGGCAAGTCCCTCTTGTATGCAGATTCCTATTAATTTTCCATAAGTAAATTTATTATAATCAATATAGGGTTCATTATTTCTAAGAGTTTCTTAACTCTTTCAGAGAATAAAGAAGGAAGAACATCTATAAATTTAAATTTCCAATGAATACTATTAGACTCAGGAAGTTCCATAACTCTAGAAAGAAAAGTATCTTTATACCACCTAAATGAGGTTAGGCCATTTAATAAAGTTCTAATATTTTTGGAATTATTAGGCCATCTACCAGTAAAATGTTCTATAATATTAACAACAAGAGTATAAACAGTATTTTCAGAAGTATTACTACCTCCTTCAGATTTTACAGTATTTAAAATCTTAGTTCTATCAGGTTTAGTTAAATAATTATCCCACCAACCTTTAAGTTAGCCACTAAAACCTGCAATAATCATATTAGCAACTTCTTTATCAGAATTATTATTAGTTTTACAAATAGTACTATACATAAGCATTCTATGGACCAGAATATAAATTTGTCTTTCAGTAAATCCATCTATATATTCCATTTGTAGATGTTTTTACCATTATAACTATTATTAACAATATATCCTTGCTCTTCATGGAGAACATCTTGAAGGGAAAGTCTAGGGTAATAATATAATCTCATAGTTGGTTTATCAGCATTTTTTTAAAGTTTATTAACTTCATCTTGAATCTCTTGTTTGTAAGTGTCATTTTTAATACTTGAAATAATATTATCTTCAAATTCTTTATTAAGAGTTGATAGCTTCCTATTTGAAAATTGATTTTGTATAATTTCCTCTAATTCAAACATATTTCTTAATATGAAATTTTGAACATCAGGAGCAGGCTAAATTGTAGGAGTAGCAATAGTTTCCTTTGAGGTAGATATATTTAGTCCTTCTTTAGGAATATTTTTAAGAAATTCTCTTAATTTAGTAATAGAATTTATTATTTCTTCTACCCTTTAATGAAGATAGTAAATATTTTCTCCTAAAACATTTAAATAAAGATCTGCATAATTTCCTTGTTTTAAAAGAAAATTAATATGTTGGGTTGTTATCATTAAAGTATCATTTTCAAATAATTTTTGAAAGGCAGAAAATTGTATTTCTTGATCATCTTTTTCAATATGAAAAGGATTTTGAGGAGGATAAACATCCTTTAATATTGTTCCATTTGAAAGATTATAATTTCTTTCAATAAAAAAAATATAATTTTCTACATAAGTTATTAGAAATCAAGGAATAAAAGGTATTAATTGATCTTTTTTAGAAACAAAATTATAAAATTCATTTTGAAAATATAATTTTTCTGTAGTGGAAAATGTTTCCAAAATCCATTTTCTAAAAGGGTCCCACCTTTCTTTATTAAATTCAAGATTTATTAATTTTCTATCTTGAGATTCAGGACTAAAATCATATTTTCTAAGATTCATTAAAAAATTTTAATTTTATAATGGGTTATTACCCACATGAAAATTTATTTCGGCTAAAGTAGGATCTATGTATCCTTCACTATTATTATCTTGAACTCCTTGAACTATATTAGTTTCAGGAATTATTAATTTTTCAAATCTAGTATTCAAAGAATTATCTTTTCTAGAATTTTCTTCTTCAGATAATTCTCTAATTCTAGAGGTAGATGCCCTAGAAGGGTTTTCCACAATGTAATCAAGTGGAGAAGTATGGGACAAAGTTGAATTAGATCAAACAAGTCTAGATCTATTAGATATATATATATATATATATATATATATGAAGATTCAAATGTATTAAATTGAATTTGAATAGATCCTTCAAGAGTTTGTATTATATTCGCAACATTATTATTAATAATAGGCTATGGAAGAGCAGCTTGTTCAATAATCCAATTTTCAGAAAATATAACTTCTTCCCATTTAATAGGTCTCCTGACAGTAATATTAGATTTAGAAAAGTTTGATTCTATAAGAATCGTTTCTTGATTAGGCTTATTAATCATTTTACACATCGGATTCAATGTATAAAGAGGCTTATAATATATGTAGTAAATAACACAGATTGTTTCTATGTCCTACATATAATTGTAGCCATGAAGTTTAACATTTAATGTCAAAGCATGATATATATTAACATCAAAAAGAGATAAATTTAAATTTGGATATACATCAAAATAAACTGGGCCATGAGCCAAGCTGGATTGTATAATACCCATAATTGAATGCTTCCAAGTTAAATTTCTGGCATCTCTTAAAATTGCAATAAAACTATTTGGAAGATTTTCCAACGTTAAAAGTTTAAAAGCAATTTATACTAAACCTATATGAAGAAATTTATATTCATTTTGAAATTTTTTAACATCTGATTTCTTAAAAAGTTTCAAAATAATTTCATCTTTATTAAGAGGATAAGTTTCCCCAGTAGTTTTAACAATTTACTTTAAGCCAATTTTTTCACAAGTACCATATTGGTAAACAATTTTGGATCTACTCTAGGAATGATCCATTTATTAAGAAGATCTAAATTAATTGGGAGGTCTATTTCCTCCACTGTACTATTTTTAACAAAATCTTTACCTTTAAAAATATTCATAATTGATTATGATATGTTACTTCAAGAAATAAATACATATTGATTCCATGGCTCTGATACCATTTTATAAGTAGGATCTATGAAGGAGATAAGGAACTACTATGATACTGAACTGACCCTTTAGACCCTCATAGAAAATTTACCTGGATTTAGACTCCCAAGAATAGATTATCGTAATCCAGGCTAGAAAACACCAAAAAATGCCAACTGGCTAACAAGGGCAACACAGCCAATACAACAATATATTTTGTGGTCTAAGCCCCAGAACCCTTGTTCAACTTTACTCATAAAATAGTTAGATACCTTCAACACAGCCTTGTCTATTATGACCATGGCTTACCAATATGTACTTATTCTATCAATAACATATCATAAAGATTTTAGCCTGTTATTGGCTAGGCTTATAATAATAATAATAATAATAATAATAATAATAATAATAATCCATGAAGCACTTATACAATTAAAATTTTGAATTTAAATAATGTGAATATGTATTTGTCCATTCCTTATCATCAAAATTTTTAACCTCTATCATATGAAATTTTTCATATTTGCAAATTACATTTTATTTACACAGAGATCAAAAGTTCTGCTATTGATCATGTAGCAATTTTTTTGGAGAAACAACTCTGTTGTTGGTTCTTCAACTAAATGACATAAAACTGGAAACTAGAAGATTGATAATTGTTGCCATAACCTATCAAATTCAAAATCTAAATTACAATAAAGAATGACAAATATCACCCTAAAAGGAGAGAGAAGGGTAGTGAAATAGCAAAAAGAATTATTTTTAAACATCTTTTATTAGGTGTCCAAATAATGTAAATATTAGTAAAATACTATTTTTAGGACAAACAATATAATACAAAAATGGAAAGAAGCAAAAAAATGTGGCAAGTCACATACACATACTATTTTTAAATTTTTATTTGTCTATTTGATAAGTATTTTAATCAGATATAATAGAAAATAATTTATAAAATAAACAAACATAAAAAATAAATAAATAGATAAGCAAGTCACGTGCATTGTGCACACCTTTCTAGTTTTGAAAAATACGAAATTTATGTCAAATGAGGTGGTGGAGAATGTGGTATAACTAACTCAATTACTTAGCATACAACTAAGAATAAGAGATGATGTAAAACAAAGTAGATAAATTCTATCAATTCTACTTTTGAAAGTCAAGCAATATAAACACGTAGCCAGGACATGGCATCAAATTGAAAGATGCAAGAGAATTTCATAAAACACCTGATTTATAATAAGAAAACAATCAAACGAATAAATGTCTTTGAGTGCAACAACTCACAAAAACATCGGATCATATTGTCCAGTCTCTATGCCAAGAACCTAAAGAAAAATAAGAAACAACCAAATTCACACTGCAGTCTGTTGTTGCGTACATTTGAAGGTCACACATTTAGCCAGTTGAACAGGGGAACATATATATCATTCATATTCAATAGGAAAAACAGATAGCTCAATTTCTCTTCCTTCTATGAGGCCTTGAATTTTCTTGGCAGCAGCAGCGGCAGATTTTGTAGTCCGGTACAAGTGTATTTCCCTGAGTGTTGATACATGTGCGAGGCTCAAAGGAAGTGCTTCGAGTTGCTCACAATTCCGAAGTGCAATGTATCGAAGATTAGGAAAATGAGTACTGCTTGGAGCTTTCCAGAAAACTAAGTTTGTGTATTCAACTTGCAACACTTCAAGATGAGGAAAACCACTATCAGCTGTTTCCCAACACTCTCCCATGAATGCATTGTTTTTCAACTTTAGTACATTAAGGTTCTCCAACATACCAAGGATGAACATATATTTCCAATCAAGAAAAGTATGTGATAGTGTCAAGCTCATCAGTTTTGGAGGAAATTTGTAGGATGGAGGAAGGCCAGACAATGGACTAGCACCTACATCATTCAATAGTTTCAATTTTTCAAGGTGGCCCAATTTTCTTAAACCATCAAATGGAGCACTTGAAGATGATCCGCCGTTGCTATCGTCATCCTCCCCTATTATTAGCGTGGCTAACTGCCCCCTAATTCCTAATTTCTTGAGGTTACTGGTCCTTTCAAACACTTGTGTGCAACTTTCAGGTGATATATTGGCAAGCATTTGGATCTTTTCACCTTGACTATTGTGATCACTTTCTGCCCTAGTACTCTTTCTCAAAATAATTGATGCATTGGTTTCCAGATGCCTCAGATGAATCATCTTCCATATATTTGCTTTGATTTCCAGAACTCGCGAAGTTGTATCAACTATAAGAGTTTGTAAGTTCCATATCTTGGAGATTGCTTCAGGAAGAACCTTGAAATCGCTAGAAAAGCAAATGTACCTCAAATGAATTAATTGGGTCAAGTAGAATGGGAATCTTGTGAATCTGATTGGCTTGACATCTAAAACTCTGAGCAATTTGAAGGCATGTGGGATGGATGCAACGTTTTCTGGCAGCAAGATGGTTTCTTCTCTCAAAAAATGTAGAAGAGTGCGGACACGTGGACCATAAGGTTGTGATGAGAGGAAACTCACAACTTGAGAATGAATTGAAATGTGGCGGTACTTATGCAAGTACTGATCATCATCATTATCAGGATTAGTCAAACAAATTTGTGATCCTTGTATTTCGTGGAAAAAGTACTTCAGAGCTTCACTTACACAGAAGTCACGTATCAAGTCATGCACGCGGCATGTTTTAATTCTACCGGTGCGACTAACTTTGGTAGTCATGATTAAGTTTCTACCAATGAGGTCCCTCAAATACTCCTCCGCAGTTTCCTCTAAGCTTCTCCCCTTAGTTTTTTGGATGAAGCCTTCTGCAATCCACAGGAGGATCAATCTCTGAACTGGGATCTCAAAATCTTCGGGAAACATTCCCATATACAGAAAGCATGGTCTCAAGTAATTCGGTAACATGTTGTAACAAAACGAAACAACATTTTCCATATCAATTCTTCTGTAAACGTCATATGTTGTAAAGGCTTCAGAAACTTTTCTCCATCTGTGGCGCATTTCAGACGTACTTGAAGAAGCTCTTATTGCTAGAATTCCACCAATCAACTTCACTATGAGTGGCACACCCTCGCAATGCATAGAAATAAGTTTTCCAAGAGCCTCCAACTCTATGGGGGCACTTCTGCTCTCCAAATACTGCTAATTGTAGTAGTCCCCAACTTTCCTCTAGGGCTCGCAACCGTAACATGTGGGGCTCTCTCTTAGGGTTGGCATACATCGCCACATCACTCAAACGACTTGTTATTAGTATTTTACTTGTCCTATTGCTCCTGGGAAAGATTTCTTGGAGATCATCCCAAACTTGTGTGTTCCACATATCATCAAAGATAATCAAGAATCTATCTCTCTGTAGACGTGCACAAAGAGTGTGTGCTATCTCTGCTTCAGTCTTGTTGTACATGTCCTCAATCATCCAACTCAAGTCCCGAAGCATGGTCAAATAAACATCCTTTTTCCTGAAATCTAAAGAGACATCAACCCATAGACGAATGGGAAATTTGGATTTGATTCTGGCATCGTGAAAAATCTTCTGTGCCAGAGTTGTTTTGCCAATACCAGCCATACCAACAACAGAGACGACATCAAGTTGTTGAGTTTCTCCTGTCAGAATATCCATTAATTGTTCTGACTCATATTCAAAACCTACGATGTAGTCTTCCCTCACAGTGGGAACCTGATGATAAACAACCGTAAACTAATCAATATGCTTAGAACAAGGAGAACACAAGTTAATATCATGGGTTTCTCTTTTTCCCCTTAATTTTGCACATGCTTCTGTGCAAAATTGCAATTGGTAAACATAACATATAAAATTAAAGCCTCAATAAATTTTAATATTTTTGGTTTATATATGATATATGTATCTATCTATCTATCTATCACTTCCCCCCTCCCCCTCTCTCTCTACACACATATATATATGGTACTAAATATTTTCTAATTTTTGAATTAAAGAAGACTTGTAAGTGAAATGACACTAAAAAAATAATTCATAACTAATGCTAAAAAATTTAAGTGACTTAACCAAATTCCAATTAGATACGCATATAGATAACACTAAATATATTCAATTTGCAATCAATGGTTATTTCTGTTTTGAAGATACAATGCTAATGTATTTCGGTTCAAACGATAAAGATGTAATTTGTAGTTAATAATTTTCATTGTTTATTATTTAAAAAAATTACATGCACTGTGAAAATTGTAGCTATAATTTGCAGCCATATCAACACAACTAATTTCTTAATAAACTTTCCGCAGCAAACACTTATTCTTTTTGTAGTGTGATAGACATAGTTATGATAAAAAGTTCAGATTTTAAGAAAAACAACTCCATTTGGATATCTTAAAACATGGAAGTAATACAACAGAGAGTATAATATTTACCAGGAGATACATCAACCAAAAATTATAGAATTTATGCATCAACCAAAAATTCTGGAATTCATGCAAAGTAATTTTAGATTTGAATTTTTCTCCCTTTGTACAAACGTAAGATTCAGTACAAATAATTTTAGTGATTTTCAAGGCAAAGATAATTGAAATTTTCTATTCTTCAGCAACAATATTTTGGAGATTTCTTTTGGAACAAATAGAATGAACAATATAATTTTAATTTTTTTTAATAAATAAATGATTTTATTTTTCGGCCCAATTGAACACTATATTCAAGGAAATATCTATGAATTAGGAGTATGTACAAAAACCTAACACATACATTGCAAGTCCGCATATCGTCTTAATACCTAAACACTTGGAGAAAACAAATCTGAAAACTAACTACACCAAATGTAAAAATTTTCTCGAAGATTTTTAGATGATAAAAAATATAATTTTACCTAAAACTGAAACAACATTTCCAAGAAAGGGATGTAACAAAATCAGTTGGGTTTACCTTAATTTCTTCTTGTAGATTCTTTTGTTCCGTTTGTGTGTCTGACTTGCCAAAATATATCTTTTTGTGATAGTATATTTCGTTAATGATCTTTGCGCCTATTGACTCAATATCTTTGACGACAGTGCTGAGAAGGTTTGCCGGAGAATCAAAAGCCCTTTTGAAGTATTTCTGGAGCCCTTTGTCGGCCGCCTGGCTCACAAAAACTTCAACTGCATCTTGTGCTTCGTAAACGGCATGTATGATCTGCCCAACCACTTCTTTCAAGGTCTTGTTCTTGTCCCGTTTTGTTTTTGAGTCGTTGAGGAGTCTTTTGAACAAAAGTAGATTGCTTTCAAGCACTTGGATCTGATTGTTGACGTCGGAGATCAGATGGGCCTTATAGAGCTGTAGCTGTTTTAGGTTTTCCAGAAGGAATTCAACAGCAGCATCCTCCATTGCGTCTGTTGTGTGAGTGTGAGTGTGGGTGTGGGTGTGGGTGTGGGCGCCTGAATTACAGAGAACCCCAAGGTTAAATTTGATGTCCAATTCTTTGGTGGGTACTGTGATACATAAAATATATCGATATGCGCAACCTTCATGCAAACTGAACATGTTTTCGGATGTAATATATAAATAAAATTTAATTATTGATGCACCCTCCTTAAAATAGTAAAAATACTCATTTTGTATAAGTTTTTTGGTCAAGTACTTTATGCATGAGATAGACTAATGAATATTATTACATTTGTCGTGCAAGAATGACTTGTGCAGTAAGTATATTAATGTAAAGTTGAAATATGTATGATGGTAGTGATAGAATTGATGAGCTAATTCGTGTTATTAATTAGGACTAAATTTAAAGATACTAGCAATTTTTTTTCTTTCTTAAAGTGAATATATCTTTTTTCCCCTACTTATATGATTTTTAGACTATTGAAAGTTGAAATTATCTTATTAATTTTCTTTTTCTTCTTGAATTAATAAATTTTATATTTTCAAAATTTTAAGTTCATGTAATTTTATTACATGATGCGTTCCACAATACTATTAAGATACTTTCTTCTAATGTTGTGGGATTAAAATATTAAAAAGAGATGTTTATCAGATTAATTATAACAAATTTTAATTGGTTTCAATTTTTCAGTTGATGAATGCTAGCTAGGTGTTTTTCCCCCCTGAATGTATTTACGTTATACTGATCATTGCCGGTGCTTCTGCTCTTCAGCCCAACAATTTCAAGTTAATTTTGTTGTGCATTGATGGTCTTTATAATTAATTTCTTTAGAGCAAATTTGAAATATATTTGCGAAGTTTTAAACTTTTTAAGTATAAAATTTCCCCATGAGCAATGAACACAGTCCATGTGACTTGTGGGCACATGATGCCAGGAAAAAACTAAGACAATGAAGCAACTTGGGATTTGTTAATACATATTAACAGTCTGGAGATGCTAGGTTTCAGGATGAGAGCCAAATATAATGTATATCAATTAAATTAACTAAGAGATCCTAAGAGATACATTTTACTACCATTGGCCAGCATCATTGATTTAATTCAAGCACAATTTCGTCCTTATCAAATTTTTAATTGGTTTGATGAGGCAATCAATCCAAAAGAACAAAAAAAAACATAGTGTGCAAGTTGGACAGAATATATGTATAATTAATTCCCAACTTGCAACTTGTTATTGATTCATATATATGAATGAGCTCACTCAACTAATTATCAACAGCCTTCACACTGACTTGGAATAACAAATGATTCTTTTTGTGTTTGGTGCTGTCTTTGAACATCAAACATTTTTTCAAACTCAGCGCATTAGTCCCTTTTTCCAATATTGCAGAAAAGTGGAAGCCACGGAAAAGATTTTTAAACCACCTCTTCTTTTGCCGTTTAAAGCCATTTACTAAGACCTTGTCTTTCTTTTTGACAGATAGGGGATAGGTAGGTCCTCCCCGAATCATCAAAAGTAGAGCCACCAATCTCACCCCCTTATCAAAACAAGAGCGAAGTCGTGGAAGAGAGTCTAAAGGCCAAAGAGTTAATGAGATTTGACTTGTTTCCAATCAATTAGTTGAAACTAGTGTTCTGATTTAAGTTAAAATTTTATTTGATTTTTGATTGGGATTTTGCTCTGATTCTTATCTCATCCTATTTACTCCATCAATAGAAGTGTTTCTCTATAAAATCATTTGGGTGAAACTCATGAGGATGCTCAATCTGCAATCATCGGTTGTACCTCTTTTAGATTAGTAATCAACATCTTACCACCTATGATCTATGGATGTAACCAGGATTTGAATGAACTACTTGAATTCTTGTGTGATTTATTTTAACTCTCAATTATGTGGTACAATTTTCATAACAAATTGCTATGAGCGAGCAGAGTGATTGTTCGTTGATCTCGGATCCTTGAGAAATCTGATTGGATGATATGTTTTCTTTATGAAAATGAGGATGATATTCTTGACATAGATTGATTTCGTAGACAGCTAGAAACAAAAAGGATGCCTATAATCTAATTAGAGGAAAATTTATCATGAAGGTGGTTGCCTGCACTCGATTGCACCATTCTGATTGTTGTTCCTTATGAGTTTTCTGGGGAAGTGGAAAGGATGTTTTGAATTTTGGAAGACAGTTCGTTAATGCATAGTAGACCAGGCACGTCACATATTAACATGGTGAGCCGATCTAGCGATTATCCTAAAAATTGATAGGTTGTTAGGTGCTTGCAATACTTAAAGAGATATTATAAATTCAGAGTTTATACATGACAGGTTGGGAACTGATTTGAAAGTAGCTGAAGTAGTGGCAGTTCATTGTAATTTCATCAATGTGATGATGAATGTTGCTCCATAATTTAGGGGTCTTTCAAGATATAGTATGCCTTATATTGAAGTATTATTATGTTACATCAGCTTTTGAGCCAATATAGAGATTTATTGTGTTGTATCTCAAAAAACTCATTGACTAATTGGGTTTGGTATCCTAATTAGTTGATGGTAGTATTTTAGTTTGATTAGAATTTGATTCAATCTTTGGGTATAACTTTATTTTATCTTCTCCCATGTTATTTACTATCAAGCTCCAAATTTAGGACATAACATAGCAATGCCCCTAAACTCAAAAACTCAAAGACGCTAAGCCTCATATCCAATAGAACATGCTAAATTCCCAAAAAATTTATTAAATGATCTCAAAAATAACTCGTTACAATGAAAGATAATTCAAACTCTTGCCTTAACAATCAAACTTGAGTATCCAACCTCAAAGGAAATTTCCTAATCAACTAACTAGAAATTTTAAAATATCAAATAAACCTATTCTAAAATACCAATCTCATGTCATTGTCTTCAAAACTGCTCATCTTCCTCATCCTGAACTAACTTATCTGCAAAATAATGAATCAATATCTTATGAACGACACTCCACGCAGTAAATAAGCTCATTTCTCTACTTACTGGATTTGAGCATGTATAAATATCAAACAAAAGAAAAAAAAAACCATTAAAGACAAGAACATTCGCTTTTAGAAATATAACAGTTAGTATACAAACATTCAAGATTCGAATTATCAAAGTGAATCACATAACACATTTTTTTAGAGTAATTCAAAATAGAGATTACACATTTATCAAAAATATTCATTAACTAATCATGCTCATAAACTCTCGGGATACTAACCAGTTAACTTGGTCGATATCTTAACTACAATGCCTTTAAGTGGCTTTAGATTCTTAACTTCAATGCCGTTAAGAGGCTTTAGAGATCTTTTGCTACTATAATCTCGTAGCATAGTTACGAAACTCGTTCATGTCGATATTTTCTCGATTCAGAGTATAGATCTTATTTATTATTTTTATTTCAATAGAGAATACTATGTTTTTGTTTAGAGATTTAGAAATTTTTGTTTTTACATGCTCAAATCCAAAATTAATAAATAAATAAACAAATAAGTTTTTACGCATATGAAAAAGTCTTATGAATAGTTAAATATTTGCAGACAGAATAATTCTACAACAAATAAGCTGTTAGATATAAAAATTCAATAGGCAAATTACTTATTTTGATAGGGAAATTATTTAAGAAAAAAAAAAAGATATTTTCAATAGAAAGAGAATGGAAATTTAGTCACTATTTCATGTAAAAATCATTTATGCAAAAAAGAATATTTTCAATAGAAGGAAGAAAGAAATTTACTTACACTAAAATCCTAAACCCAAAATTTCCCTCAGATTTGATCTACCACTACTCTACTAATTCCATGATAGAACAATAGTATGTTAGTACCCAAGAACAAATTTCCTACGGATTTTCTAAAGAATAATTGAAAAATTAATATTTTGCTCATCTCTGCATATTAACTTTTTTATTTCCTACAATAGGTGTATCTATACTACTAGGCTATGCATTCCAAAAAAGCTAGAATCCATGCCTTGTTGAGATGAGAAGGTCAATCTAATCCTAACTCCTCAAATTTGACCAGATCTAGAACCAAATCTAAATTCCAGATAATGATAACTCAAAATTTGAAAGATAATTCTAAAATCCTAACATTGTCAAGATTAGGTAGTTTCTGAAATTTGTAAAATATTTTAACTTATTAAGATTAGATAGTTATTGAAATTCCCAAGCTCATGACTAAATATTCGAAATCCTAACTTTTCACGATTTAATTATTTTAGATTTTAGCTAACTATTATTTTAGGTTAGTAATTAGATAAAAGGGAATATCTATGATGAATTTTCATATGAAAATATAGTAGTACAAAAAGGAAGGTTCTAAGATTTCATACATCACCTATATTTATATGGTTTTAGCTAAACAATATGTCTAGATACCTTACGGTGGTCAAAAACTATCTAAATAGAATTTTAAAATGATGAAAAAACTTCTAGAATTATCCATCTATCCATAAATCCAAAAATTCTAAAAAAAAATAATAATTTTTGGCATCTTTAAATTGATAGCCCTAGAACTGAACCTATAAGTACTTCATAATTATTTGTGGGCTTATTTCTACCCTACTTCTTGGCTTAATTATAATTTAAAATGAGTTAAATAACTGGATTGTTATCATTGTTGTTAAAGGCAGGTGCCTAGCTTGCCTAGGCGCTGCTTTCTTGCCCCCACACTAGTGGGACGAGGCACCTACACCAAGGTGCCTCTGGGCGGGCGCCTTGCTCGCATCACCATGAGGTGGGTGAGGTCACCCACCTCACTTAAAGCTAGGGTTTTCTTTTAAAAAGAAAAATTATTAAAATTTAAAAACAAAAGCCTTATTAACCTAATTAAAAAACATGGAAAAGTGGCCCACTTTCGTATGGTATACACGATTCTTATTGCGCATCCAGACTCCACTCCTATGACGGCTGCCAATTAGCTACTTTAGGTGTAGTTTTTCATTTTTTTTTCTTCTTTTTTTTTTTTGTTTTTTGTTTTATGTAAAAAGTTAAGATTTTAGGTTTTCTAATTCCATTTAACTTATTTTAAATAGATATTTATTGCTTTTTCTATTTTCTATAACTATTTTGTTTATGTTTTATTTTTTTATTATTTAATTTGAAAGCTATGGTGTTGTTTTTTTTTAACATTTTCAGTTCAATTTTGTCTTTTTTGTTATTTTGAAATTTTTATATTTTTGCCATTTTTTGCTTTTTTTATTTGTTTTGTTTTATTCATACTTTATTCTAAAAATCTATATATATTATTTTACATTTTTAGCTTGAAAATATGTCGACTTTCGGTTTCAGACAAGCTTCATCGATAAAAGATTCATGTTGGAAGTATGAGAGATTGGAGAATCCAAAAATACAAATAATACTATATGTATTTTTTGTTATCAAAAATATTTTGGGGAAATATGCAAGGCAAAACAACACATAGCTGGAGGTTTTCCTAATGTGAGAACATATGAAAAAGTCCCAAATGATGCGAAGGAGGAGATTTAGAATTATAAGAGCACAAAGAAGAGAGCTAAAGACGGAAAAATAAATTTTATAGCAAAGAATTCGAGACGAATACTTGAGAAGTATTGGTAAGGAAGATGATGATTACAATGAAGTGGAGAGTCGGGAAGTTTATCAATTGAAGAAAAAAGCAAAAGCAAATGTGAAATGGCCAATGGATTTTTTAGTAAGTCATGGCAAACAATCGACTTTGAAAGACATGAAGAAACAAAAGAATGTGAATGAAGAGGCATTGAAAGGTCAAGCACATTCAACCATAGTAAGATGGATATATGATGTTAGAATGGCTTTTAATGCAGTGAAGTGCAATAGCTTTCAAGAGATGATTATCAAGATGTTAAAGCATGGTCTTGGTTTGAAAGCACCTAATTCTCATGAGGTGAGAGTTCCTATGCTAAAAAAGGAGGTTGAACAAGTGAAAAAAGTAATGAAAGACCATAAAGAAGAACGAAAAAAATATGGTTGCTCTATTTTTTCAGATGGGTGGAAGGACAAAAGAGAATGAACTTTGATTAATTTACTTGTTAGTTGTCCTAAGGAAAGCATGTTTATGAAGTCGGTTTATGCTTCTAAGTATAGCAAGATAGGGGAGAAAATGTTTGAGTTGTAGAGTGATTTTGTGGAGGAAGTTGGATTGGAGAATGTTGTTCAAGTGGTTACAGATAATACTTCAAATATGAAGCTAGCGTAAGATTTATTAAATAATTTATGTTTATATGATGCATATCTCTTGAATCCCCAATCAAAGATATTGAAGAGTAATTCTTTCTTCAACTTCACTACTCATTGTCTTTCCTTTTGATGATGCTATCCATCATTTGGAGTAATTCACATCTCAATTTTGATAGGTTACGATGGTAGTAATGCAATCTTGAGGTCTCCATTTTTATATGATTACGTGTTGAAGATTGATCATTCTCTATATAAGAAATTTATAATTTAAACTTGATAATACATATAGAAAATCACTTAAATTTAAAACTTCAAATTTTTAATTGTGCAAGTGCTTTGCAGGTTCATTTTTTGCATTGACTAAACTTTGTACAGTAATAGCAAAATGAAAACAATCTCTTTGGAGTGTTAGAGTAATAAACAATGATCAAACTTTATAATCATGTTTACTATTGTCTAACTATAGTTGCACTACCTAGATAGATTAATTCTTCTAAATTGCATTATTGAAAGTTTTAAAACTTTTTTTAATGTGACATATTGTATTATATTTTAGGAAAAAAAATTGATTTTGCAATAGGTCGTGACATCCATAATAATCTATTCTTCCATGTTTATGTCCTCAATGTGCATGGACAGTAACATCTCATTCCACTAATATATTATGATTATCCCCTTAAACCTAAATTGCCACAACACATTTGTCTATTTTCACACCTTTTGAGGTATGAGGCTGAATATTGTTCATTGAAAGGTAATCCTTTAACTTTCTAAAGATTTTTGTATATAGATGTATCTCGATTAATTTTGTAAGTTTCCTAACAATTGCTTTTAATCATAAATATGATTTTTTTTTGCTAGCTTCATTATATTCTAAAGCTTATATTCAACTTTGACAAAATAAAACTAAAAGGTACCAGACCCAATTCCATTTGAAATTAATCCTAGAAGATTAAAATATAGCATGCCTAGTGTTCAAAGATATAAACTCCATCGGTTGCATATTCAAACTCTTTATCTAATTTTACACAAAATGAGATGAAAGAGAATGTGAAGTTCAAAACTCAAATATTTTTTCATAAGTTCACAACCTCTGAACAACTTATGCAATTTATTTGACCTTTGAATAAGTGTAGCTAGTTTTTCTATTGTCATAATAATATATGCAAGACTCATATTCAAATCTTACAATATTGTTATGATGCAATTGAGTACCTTATTTATTTCATAAATATCCAAGCATACATATCATAAACTAACAAATCTAATCAAAAAATGAGGTTAAGACTTAAATTTTATTGCATATAACAATTTTCTATCCACATGTATGACATTTATTTAAAAGCATAAAGTATATATTTATTAATAATTACTTACCTTTTGATTGATAGGAATCATTTTTTACCTTAGAAAATATTGAATGGACAAATATTGACAATTACATTATTAAAAACTAACTCTTTTTCATGCAAAGCTACAATTCATGAAGAGGTGGTGCTTGTTGTCCCTTATGTTTTTTCTCCATTGATAATTTAATTGACTTTCTCATTTTTTTGGGCTCATAAGTTTTATTTATGTGTTCCTAACTCCTTGTAGTACTTAGAATGATATGTTTCTTCTTTATCTATCTAGTTTTTATTGTCAAAACACATCTGCTATAAAATAGCATTAAAAAATTATGCCCATATATTTAAAATATAAGTGAAATTTTTCAAAATAACCATATATGATGATATTTTAAGTATATACCAAAATATCTAGTACAAATCATTTATACAAAGTTGAATTCATGGTAAAAGTTTACTAATACATTACCATTTTAAGAATTTTTTATTGAAAAATGGAATAATGAAAGTATGTGAATTGAAAACTTACTAAAATAAAATATATCTTGAAGAGCTTCATATTTAAAAGATATACTTTACATGTACTTTTTTACAATCTAATGACTAATAGTAGCCGAAATTATTGGACTTTATTTTTAGGTGTATTTTAATAAACTTTTATTTTTTAAGTTTCTTTTCTATGGTCCTCATAAATTGAATTTATGCAAGTTCTTATTCTATTTTAATTTTTTTTTGTTTTTGTTTTTTGTTTACTGAAAATGTATAAGTATGTGCACTTACTTATTATGTTTGCATTTTTTCTAAAAAATAACTTTAAATTGTTCTTTTATGAAATAAAAACAAAGACATAATTTTAAAATAACTTAGAGAAATTTATAAATTATTCCCTCTAAATTAATTGAAAATTTGTATTACTTATTTAATATTATATTTTTAAAGAACCACTTGTTTTAATCTAAAATTAGAAAGAAAGGAAAAAAAAAAAAAAAAACCGTGTGTACAAACCGTGCAATTTATCTACAATGAACCTGTTTCGCTTTTCAAAAAAATTATTCTCTTCTCAATCAAGCCAAAAAAGCGAAAGTTGAATTCCAATTAGTTTTAAACCTTAAAATATCATCATGTTAAATAAGAATATTACACTATTTTATAATTTTTTGTTGGTAAAAAAATGTGTGAGAAGTATTTGATTAAAAGCTTACTATGCTAATGCATATTTTTGCAAGATCTAAATTATGAATTAAGTTGGCCATCAATATGATATGGCATAAATTTTTTTAATATAACTTTATCATTTGAAATAGTTGTATCTTATTAATTATTTAACATTTAACAATATAAGAAATAAAAAATTTTGATTGTTGAATATTATATATTTAGTGGATATATACATATTATCTAGTCGGTATATATTTCATAGAGTATGGATGGTGACACGTGGATTAATATGAGACGTTATCCAATGAAATGTATTTGTTGATATTCCGTCTTGTATCAGAAAAGAAAGCATTTCACTATGTCATATTCATGTTATTACTTCAATCAATATATATTTATATTTTCTAATTTTAAATAATTTAAATGACATGATTATCAATCCAACAATACATCTTTTTTTGGAAAAATTCAAGTCAATTATATAATGAATAGATTATACTTGCTATATCATTAACAAACACTATAAGAATGTTTGCCATATGATTAGTCAAGTTATACCAAATTTGATCTTCATAAGGTTTTCCTCATCCTTTGTCATGCCCAAAATAATAAATTTAGTTTGATCTTGCACAAGGTTATTTGAAATATATAAAATTATTTATATTTCTATCTTATTATCTCTTAAAAATAATTTGTTGAAAGTTAGTAACATCCCATCATCACTTTAAGTGAAATGGTTTTATTTGGTTATTTTTTGCAACTTCTAATAGTGTTATTAGTTATATATTATTTTTCCTTTTGATCCACTTTTTGTTTCTTAACTTAAATAAATAGAAATGTAAAATTTTCTTATATTTGTGACATATTGTAAAAACATCTTTTGCTATTAGTTCCCAAGAAAATAGTTGTGGACATCTCAATGTAAGAAATGACTAAAATATATTTCATACAGATATATACACACACATAAATAAATCAAATAAGAAAATTGAATAAGACTTAGTTTATCTTTTTTCATTATCATACTATATATACTTAGGGCTATAAATAGATATTCAAAAATTCATTTATCGTTCACATTTGTATCCGTTTATACAAAATTTATCTACTTCTGTTTAAAGCGAATATTATCTGCATTCAATTAGTAAATATTCGATTCTAAATGGATATGAATATGATAAATGCATATCCAATCCATTTAATATATGCTCCGAATACATATTTATTAAATAATATGTTATTTATATTTTTTAATAAAATTATCATAATCCATACATGTATATATGTTATAATTGAAGAATTGGGAAGAAAAAAGAATAAATTTAAAAAATTATTGTAACATAAAGAAAAAAATTGAAGAATAAAGTTAATTAACACAATTGTTGTTGGTTGACTTTATAATTAATATACTTAAATACCATTATTATTAATAAGTATTAATAATTAATTATAAAGTTAATTATTAATTAGAAATTATGCCATTTGTTTGATTGTTTGCTTTTAATGAAATTTTATAGTGCCTTCTATTAATTAAAATATATATTTGTTATAGGTTTATAGATTTACGTATTTAGATATTTGTAAATAGATATCTAAATAATTATCATCGAATATAAATATAAAAAATATTTGAATATGGATAAGTTTAATAAAATATGAATAAATTTAAATAATTATAATCGAATACGGATATGTCCGAATTTAATCGATGTTTGATAAATACGAATCCAGATATTATTTTTTAATATCCATCAAATCTGTATTCGTATTTAAATATTCAAAAAATTAGACAGATATGAATATGAAAATAATGTATTCGATACGTTTCATATCCTTTTACACCCCTGCATATACTATTACATTTGAGTTTGATATTTATTTAGTTATATAAAAAATATATTTCTCTTTTGAATCCTTGAGAAGAAACCCATATATGCACGAACATATATATAAAATATTATCCTATTTCCTCATCAAAAAAATTGAATAAGACTTAGTTTATCTTTTTTCATTATCATACTATATATACTTTACATTTGAGTTTGACATCTATTTAGTTATAAAACAAATATATTTCTCTTTTCAATCCTTGAGAAGAAATCCACGTTGGCACGAACATATTTATAAAATATTATCCTATTTCCTCATCAATTTTGAATTTTCTTAACCATATCACTATAAGACTTAATCTATTTTTTTTATTATATCCATATTAAATTTACTATTATTTTAAATTAAACACATTCTTTGATATATAAGAAATATTTTTCTCTTTTTATTTTTAAGGGAGAACTCAAAAAGAATATCTCCATGATATATTTATAAAGACACATTTTTTCCTCGTCGGTTGAGTTTTTCTTAATTAATTTCAATATAGTTATTATTTTATATGAGTCTAACTAAAATAAATTTAATTTGATTACAATTTATCATGAAACCATATGTAAAGAATGATAACTATAATCTCATTAGATGGGACATAATTTGATTAATTAATTTTAATTTAGTTGTAATTTTCTATGAATCTAAGTAAATAGTTGATGAATATATCTCAATACATATAATACATGATTGGTAAGTAGAAAAAAATTGACTCAATGAATTTAACATAATTATTATAGAGAACTAAATGTAAAGTTAGATTCATGAATTAAGTTGTGTATTAATATAGAATATACGTGAATTTATTAAATACAATTCATTATTTGAAATAAATATATAGTTCATTCATAGAAACTTTTAGCTATTACATTAGATATATACTATGTATCTGGTAGATATAGTCGTAGAATATAAACAGTGCTTATGATTTATGGAATATTTTAGCTAGTGAAATGTATCCACTAATACACTATCTATTCATACTTTTTACAAACGTGATGTGATATGTTATATTTAATACACACACACACATATATGTTTGTTAGGATGAAAAAATTGTTATAATTAATTTAGTGAATTTTTTTATGATTCTAATTTAATATAAACTTAAAATAATTTTTTTAATTAGTAGTGCATGTTATAAATAAAATGTATATATAAGTCAAAAGACATAATAAGTATAGTTTATATACATTAGTTTAATTATAATTTACCACTAATCCATATATGTTAAATGCAATACTATAGAATTAATTTAGTGAATTTTTTA
>JACGDI010005439.1:190123-211406 GCA_014898725.1 Jacaranda copaia
AAATTCAGAAAATGATATACACAGAAATATATTTTCTCCCTCCCTCTTTCAAGTTTTATTTAATTTGAAATTTAAAATAAATTTAATTAGTAATGCATGCATGTAGCCAAAAAAAAATGTATTTGCATTTGATATGTCAAAAGGTATAATAAATATGGTTTATATATTTAAATTTTATTTAACAATTCAATTGTAAAAACAATGAACTTGTTAAGAATACAAAGAGGCTAAGCCATGAAAAGGTACCAATCATATTCTTCAAGCAAATGGAATTTGCCACATGTTGACAAATAAATGGCCCAAAAAAAAGGTGTTTCAACTCAATAGCATAATGATACAAAGAGAATTGTACTAATAAATTATATAAATAAATTTAATTTAATAATTTAATTATAATTTAACACTAATCCATACATAGTAAATTCAATGCTATGGAATTAATTTAGTGACTTTTACGAGTTTATTTAATTTAAAGTTTAAGATAAATTTAGTTAGTAATGCATGCATGTAATAAAAAAAGAAAAATAAGGTCAATTACATCTACCTCCCATGAGGTTTGGCACAATTATAAAAAAAAAAATCTATTGTTTTGAAAATTACAAATACCCCCCGAACTTAATTGCCGTTCAATATTTTAGCCCAACCATTAGTTGTCGTTAGGGTTTTACCGAACGGCCGTTAAATTTTTTTGGTGAAATTCCAAAAATGCCCTTAGGCTATCTGATGGCATTTTTTACCCTTTTTGTTGGACAAAAATACCTTTAGGGATGGTATTGTAAAATTTTTGAATTTCTAAAGGGTTTATTTGTTGTTTTTTTTTTTTTTGAGGACTTAATTATAATAAAATAGAGCAAAAATCAACATAACTATTTGTGCTCTTTCCTATATATATACACATATATTCCATTGAATTTTTTCCCAAAATAATATGGATTCTTCATGAAGCTCATCATTTAGTAAATGGGGGGCATTGAAATACAAGAAAGATAAGTGCAGAAGGCAAAATTGTGGGAAGAAGACATCAATAATGGTGTCTAAGACTAGGAATAATCCGAGAAGGCTTTTTTATTATTGTGGGGAGCATGGTTTCTCACATTGGTGTTTACCTATCGAAGAAGATTCAAATCGAGGCTATGGTGATGTTGCAAGAGGAGTTTATGAAGATTTTGAAGCCACTAGTTTGGTGCAAAGACAACCTACTAATCATGTAGACTTGAAGAATGGAAATCTATTGTATAAGGTTGTTTTAGTTAATATGTTGCTTTTAAGCTTGTTCTTGGTAAGCCAAATTGTCAAAATGCCAGTGAATTAGTATGAAATTGTAACGTAAATTTGTTTCCAAATATTAATGAATTAAGTACACATTTTCATTCCAATTGTAATGTTATGCATTGCACAATGTCACCAAGTAAAACCAACCATTCCAATCAAGAATCATGCATTCATTAACCACATAAAGTTAGCATACATAATTTGTTCACCTTACAATTCAAAGCTTCAATAATCCAGTCTCTCCAAAAACCATCCAACAACCATCCAAAACTTTACTTAGTATTCTTCCCAAACAATCAACGTATATCCAAACAATATCTACATAATCTCCAAAAACCATCCAACAACCTTCCTAAATCCATCAATCTATCCATCCATCCATCAAAATAGTCAATAACAAAATACAAGTTAAGGTAATAGCGTACGTTCAGAAATAAGTTGCTTCACATTTGAGGGCATTTATACCCAACATCATCATTTGCACTTGTGCTGGACTGTCCAGCATGTGCAGTTGGAGGAGTTTGTGAGGGTGCAACATGTGAAGTTGTAAGAGCTTGTGAGGGTTTAGAAGTTGTAGCTGGAGTAGTGTTGGAGGGTGCAGAAGGAGTAACTAGAGCAGTCTTGGAAAAGTTGTTACTTTTTCTTATTCCCTTATTTATTTTCTTCTTCTTTTGCACTGCAGGGGGTGACACAAAAGCAGCCTTTTTTGATCTTCCCCTTTTCTTAGTTGGGACAAGGGTTTGAGATACGCTGCTTCAAGCACCAAGTTAGCCACAGCTTCTTCAGCAACTTCAAAAATAGGGCCAAAAGCTTCTTCACCAATTTCTAATGTAACAACAGGTCAGGCACATATTCAGTAGGTTCAAGAAAATTGTTAGGAGGTTCAAGACCTTTTTCAGCCTCAACTTCAACAATTTTGCTAATTTGCTAAAAACATTAAAGTGAAAGCAAGTAAAGAAACGAATAATGAGACCAAGTCAAATATGTTTGAAACTAATAAAATGTTTTGTCAAACCTCGTATCTCTTCTTAGTCCTCATTTCCTTATCTGTGCTACTTACAACAGAGTCTTGGTTTTAGCTCCTACCCCTCCTTCACCTTCCCTTCCCCCTGCCCATTTGAGAAGCATAGACAACTGGCTCATGTGCAATAGGTTGATTAACCTGTCAAAATTTTAATTAAATGCATTCTGTAAAATTTAACTTTGAATTAGGAAAAAAATGAAACATAAAATTGAAATTTGTCACTCACTCATGCTCTGGCTTTTGCTCCCCCTTTCCCTCTCTCTTTTGCGTTAGCCGGCACTCTTCTTCACTCTTTCACTAACCTAAAACATCAAATAGAGCAACAAGTGCCCAATAATTATAGATAGTTATCTACATTATCATACTTGGTAAAATATAGATAGAATTAAATATATATACATTAGCTCACCTCATTCTTAGTCAAACTTTGAGAAATATTCTGTGGTTGCAGCTGGCATGCCCTACTATATGACCTTGTCTATTCAACTTCTTGCATTTCAAAATTCTTGACCTCTTCACAACAACTGGTTCACCCAACTCTTTCCTTTTACTTTTCTTTGGTCTTCCTTACAACCTTTTTTTGAATGGGGGTTGTAAGTCTTTGGGGGTGACATCTATATCTTTAGGCCAAAAGTTCGAGTCAATGATAAGATGAATCATATGTCTATAGGCTTTAATGTACTTCTCCTTTGAAAAGCTAATGTCAACATAATTCTCTATCCTTTCTCTCTTAGAAGCTATGGCAAGTGCAGCATGCCTATAGGGTGTGCCACTAATCTCCCATCTTTTACAATTATAAGTCCTACAATGCAAATTAACTATATAGTGTATGTTTTCATCTTGCACTTCATACTCCTACTGCCCAGCCAGAAGCAAAGTACATCTTTTGGATTCCTCAACCGCCACATTCAAAAATTTAATAGCATTAGGAACTATATCACCCCTCCAACTAAATCCCTTCTCATACCTCTTATGTAATCTACTCATAAGTTTTCCCCTCAACCCATCCAACAAAGTAATAATAGGTTTTGCCTAAGATCACCATCCCAATGATTAAAGGATTATGAAATGTTATTGGTCACATGATCATTCTTAATTCTAGTATCGAAGGCATATCTAGACCACTGGTCAGAGGGAATTTTCAAGAGCTAATTATATGCAGCAGACTTCACTTTTTTCAACTATACATTGCAAAGTTGAAGCCTGATGCATTATATGATCTTGCAGCTTGCCAAAAGTACCTTTTTAAAGCAGTACCCACAAATTGGGTTCTAAAATTAGCATATATACGCCTTGCACACCCTCTGTTGATGGCATGAGGGACAAGCTCATCTATTATCTCAACCAGCTGCTACAATGGAGGAGTTTATAATATTAGTTCTATATTTTATTTTTCAAACCCTACCATACAATGTATAAAATGAAGTGCATAAGGTTTATTTTTATAGCCTTCAACATGCCATGCATTATATTTTACGCCCTAACGTATTATTAACATAACAAATATACACTTTTAGATGCACACAATTAGCACAACATAGTGGCATCATATCATCATTTGCACTTACGCTACAACTAATTGCTAAAGGGACCTTACCTATATGATGTACATCCATAACATCATCAAGGAGATCAATGAAGCTGTATCGGTCTGGATCAGCATTCTTGATTATCTTCTTCTTCCCTAGATGATGAGTAACCAGTGTATACACTGCCTTAGCCATATCTATTTCAAATAAATGAATGAATATGTCACAGTGTATACACATAAATCTGATAAGAATTGAGTAAATAACTAGTGCATAAACTTATTAATAATAGCTACTGATTATTATGAATGAACACTTGCCCAATAGACTTAATTGACCCATAACAAATTCAGATATCTAAGAAGAAGCAATTGCTCATAAACTAAACTTTATATAGAGAATAAAAATGTGGGTTGTTGGGGAGGGTTCTTCATACGAATTTCATCAAATGCAGCAACAAAAACTTATAACATATATATCATCATAAATACATGATCACAACAACATCAAGTTTAGGTTTTTCAGTTTTTCAACAAAATTATCAATATCTAGAAAAAAAATGACTATATGAACATTAGTAACAGTTAAAACGCGCGTTCATACCATGATCATGCACTAAGACGATCAAAATCACAAAATCCATACACAAAACTCTATTCGACACCACAGTACATGAAACTCGTTTCCACACCATGCTCGACAAAATGCTCCATGAAAAGATGAAATAAAATAGTTTTTTTACTATTTTCAGACAATTCATTTCAAAAGTGTTGGTTTCTTACATTTTTTGAACCAAATTGCGTTGTATTTTCAAAGCCCCGCAGCTAACAATTGGTCAAGTTCATAGAAACCACACTTCCTTCGTGTTCTATGGATGAAAATGGCCATATTTTAAGTGGGAGATGATGGGTTTGTCGAGTACAGACTCTAGAGGGAGGGTTTCTCTTTTGTCTGAAAGAATGAATACAAAGGCTTGAGTTTTGGTTCTTTTTTTTTTTTTCCTACTAGTTTAGGTACTAGAGATAAAGGCTTTTTGATGCACTAAAAATTTGCCCATTTTTCACTTTTTTTCTTTTTTTTAATTTTTTTCGTCTGGGCATTTTGGTAATTTCACAATTTTTGTCTACATTACATTTAGACCCCAAGGTTCATAAAGGTATTTGTAATTTTCAAAAAAATGAGGTTTTTTTGTCATTATGCCAAACCTCAAGGGAGGTAGATGTAATGGACCCAAAAATATATATACATTTGATGTATTTACATTCAATGTATGTACATTTAATAAGTCAAAAGGCATAATCAATGTGGTTTATATACATAAAGTTTATTTAATAATTTAATAACAATTTAATTATAATTTACCAATAATATTTTCATTAAATAGGGACATTTTTGTTTTCACATAAAAAGAAAGAAACAACTATACTCATTTATACTTTTATAGGTATAGTATAGTGTAGGCATAGATAATTTGTCCAAAGACTTGGAGTATTACAAAAGCATTGAACATAGTAAAAACAAACATATGGAGAGAAACAAATATAGTATGTTATTGGATCCAGATAAGACAACTGACACCACAGCAATGGAGAAGTCTAGTGCAGGGGGTTTGTTTGTGCCTAGGAAGGATCGAGTGCTCTTCAAGCCCCCCGAGTGGAAATCAATTTTAGGGCTTGATGTCCTTGCCAATGCGAAATGGTGGAATTAAAGGTTGATGGAAAATTTAAGGTTCCCAAAGAAAAAGTTGCTTCTGCTATAGCATCTCTTGATGAAGATGAGGAAAAGTCTACTTCTTTAGGAATTGAAGAAGTGGAGACTGGCACATCTAATGGTGTACGCAATTACACTAGTATGTGAAATCGGGAATTGGCTTCAAGCGAGGAATCTAATTCAAGAAGTGTTGTAACTCAAGAGGTACAATCTAGTGAAGCACTCCCTCAACATCATGTAAATAAACGTATGTTGGGATTTTACTCGATTATCAGGAGACCAAATTTGATTAGAATTAGGACTCTTTTTAGTTCTAAGTAAAGTAGTCAAGTATTTTTCTATTATAAATAGAGGTATTTATTTGATTACTTGACAGCAAAAGACACTCATGAACTCATGATAAGGTAGTTATTATAAGTACAAGTGGGGCAATATAAAGAGGTGGAATGAGTACCTGCAATATAAAGGGGTGGAGTATCTCTTTGGTATGATAGGAGCTACACAAGGAGTTTTTTTGCTTGAGTTTAGGCGTGTTAAATTCAAAAGTTGGCTTGCACTAGTAAAATTCTATCATAATTGAACAAAGAAAACTCCCATAGAGATAGGCAAAATTTGTCAAACATGTAAATCTATATCTATTTTATTTTTCTATCTGTTGGGTATTATTTTTATCATCAACTTTGTAAGTATAATTTGTAAATTACTAATAAATTAAAATTCATGCCTAAATTGCTTCCGTTGTGCTCGAATAACATACGGATGATCCAACTTCATCTACCGGAGGATCGAGGAAAAGGAGTCCTAGCTTCAATCGTGCCAACCATGATAGAAGCAGAAGAAAAAATGGGGAATACTACAAAAGTTCCAGTAAAGAAACAAGAAATAGACATGGCTCTGCTAGGGGAAGGACGACTCCAAGGGAGTCATCTCAGGGTGATGAAGAAAAAGAACACAATGGAGGCTATGGAACAATGAGAAGTAGATATAATAGGTCTATCAGGTCACCTGGCAGATCTAAACTGAGATGATGAATGATGGGAATGGGAAGAGACACCACGTCGCAAATGGCCGCAGTTCTAGCATAGACACCATCAGTGTTTTCCATCCCCTATGCTTGTTGGAGCCTCCCCTGATGCACGACTCGTTTCCCTATGGTTAGGAGGATGCACCCCTAGTTCTGCTGTAGCATTTCCTTCCTCTACACCAATTTGGGTATCTAGGTCCTCTGTTAGGTCTGCAAGTTCTCGATATAGTGAGAAGTCCAATCAGATTAACTTCTCTTTCGACAAGCAACAGTTAGCTAAGGATGGAGACAATGGCCCAGAAAACATATCTGACAAACATAATGATAAGATATCAGAAAGTATGCGTTTAGAGATTGAGTACAATCATAGTTCACTGGATCAGCGTTTTATCGGCCAGAACGGGGGATCGGAACTGGATCGGCTATGGGCATTCTATCGAATTGGCATGGAATAGGGTTGTGATTGAAATGGCAAAAAGCAGCCGATTTATTGCCGAAACGCCATTTTGAATTGACAAATCGGTCCAACAAGGTGGAACGGAACGAAAACATGACAATGGTGTAGAAATAAGTTTCTATCGCTAGTGGCTGGTGGCTGGTGGGGAAAGGTGAGGGGTGGGCTAGCAAGGTGGGAATCATGGGACTAGGGGCTGGGGCGTTTGTGACTGGTAGGGAAAGGTGCGAAAATGGATTTTCATCGCTGGGGTTGAGGAGGGAGTGTCATTGGGAAGAAGAATGTTTGGTTGGGATTTTTTTCAATTAATTAATTTATTATTAATATTTACTTATTTAAATTAATTTATTAATTTAATCAAACTATTTTAAATATATTTATGTTTTTATATAATACTAGTTCTAATCCAAAATAATTATCGTTTTAACTTATTTTATTGATTTAGAATGATCAAATTATATTAAAATGATTAAATTATTAAATGGCTCATTTAAAAATTAAGTTTTATTTTTAGGATGATAAATTTATTCTTTATTTTTTTAATTTTAGTTAATAAATAAAGATAATTATATTCAACTATATTGTTTCAAAATATATTTATTTTTTAATATTATAAAATATAAAATTCACAATTATGAAGTTATGTTATCTAATACAACAATGTTTTTTAGAAATATCTTTTAATTATTATTTTTAAATATTTACCAAGCATTTAATGAACTAAAGATGCGAACCAACAATTTATTGTAAAATTAACGATAATTTATTGTAAAAAGATATATGTCATTTAATTTAATAATATCTTATATGAGGTAAATATAATCATATGTCGTAGACATGCCCTTCTTTCTTTCTTTTTCTTTTTTTAAAGAAGAGCAATCTCATTTATGACTATACTTGTCCGTCAATGCTATAGAAATGAATGTCATTTCTTTCTTACCTTCGATAGCTTTTAATAAATATCATTCAAGCATGAAATGATGTAACGTTGCCTTAAACTTAATTAAAACACATTTTGAGCGTATTTAGTTGTCAAAATAAGCAGTGCTAACTGATATTGTCTTGAAGTTTTTTGAGTTTTCTGAAACATATAATTATGATTTTGTACTCCCTCGTCACTCCACTTGGTACTAGTAATAAATTAATTTTATTATAATTATTTTTATCTTTATTTGTTGTACAATAGTTTTTCTAATATTTATGAGCTTCGCTAAGCTAATATATTCTATAACATTAATTTGTGATATTATGTTAATTATTTTATAATTTATATAAGCAAGAAATAGAATTTTAAATGTTTTGATATTTTTCATAATTTGTTCGAATTTTTTGAATAATTTAACAATAAAAATATGTGGAACTCCTACGACTGTTCCGTGACATTGCAACGGAACTGAAACCCCACTCTCCATTTCGATCCCTGTGACCGTTCCTACGAACCATCAATACAATTCTGATCTGGCATGGTATGATCGAGAAGAAGACAGCACTATGTATGATGCGGATGGCTTCTCATTTTTTCTTGGTGATGAGGCATCTTTCCAGAAGAAAGAGACAGAGTTGGCTAAAAAACTGGTCCGGAGAGATGGAAGCAAGATGACTCTTGCACAGAGCAAAAAATTATCGCAGCTAACCGCCGACAATGCTCAGTGGGAGGACCAGCAACTTCTGAGATCTGGAGCTGTTAGAGGAACTGAGGTTCAGACTGAGTTTGATGATGAGGAAGAACGGAAGGTTATTCTTCTTCTGCATGATATAAAACCCCCTTTTCTCGATGGAGGATTGTTTTCACAAGGCTGGCTGATCCTATTATGCCCTTGAAAGACCGATCAGATATGGCTATAATAACACGGAAAGGATCAAGCCTGGTTAGGGAAATCCACGAAAAACAGAGCATGAACAAGTCACGACAATGCTTTTGGAAGCCTGCTGGTTTGAAGCTAAAGGAAATTCTTGCTGCTGAGAAGACTGCAGAGCAGATTGATGCAGATATTGCTGCAATGGGTGAACAAGGTGAAGTTGATTTCAAAGAGGATGTGCAGTTCGCACAGCATTTGAAGAAGAAGCAGTGGGTCAGTTTGCGAGATCAATTTTTTAATTTCTTGGTGATGGTTGAATTTTTTCTTTTGAAAAATGTTTGACAGGCTGATGCCATCCCTCATCAATTCTAAGAAGGGCTGACATCAATCCTAAATTATGTGTAATTTAATATAAAATATTTTATTTTATTTTTAAAATTTATTTAATTATTTTTTTAAAATATGAATAATGAGCCATAAAAATGTAGTATAAATTTTAATTTTTTTATAAATGTGTTATTTTATAAAATGCAAGTGTTTGAAGCATGTTTCTATAAATTTATTATACTCTATACTTATTTCAATAGATTTAATATATTAACTTGTAAAAGGATGCTTGTAATGTTAGAAACTTGGTCAAAATAAGTATATGAAAATGCAGTACATGATTATATATTAATACATTATTAAAAAATTATCACACCTTCTAATCATAAATGATGCTTGTAATTTCAAGGTATGTTATTATTATGGAATGCAAAATTATCACATAATATTTTTACCTACTCAATCCTATTTATCTATTCCACTTATAAAACCCACCATTCACATAACTTTATCGTATATATATATATATATATATTATCTTTTAGAATTAAACTCAAATGGGAGATGATCCATTTTTTAGCGTAGATATACATGGTTCTTGAGGGAAAAAAAATTATCATTGTCAATGACAATGTATCATATACCAGCTCGTCATGAACAGGTCCCAATAAGTCTATAATAATTATATCTTGACTTAAATTTCGATGATCAACCGAAACTTTATTCATCAAATAAGTAGTCTTTCTAATCCATATATATAATTTCTGATTGACTACTCTCATAAAATGAGTAGTCATTTATAAATGAAATATTCTTTATAAATGATAATTCTTAATTAATGTATTAATATATAATTATGTCCTACGATTTTACGTGCCTATTTTGGTCAAAATTTTAACATTACAAGCATCCCTTCACTAGTTAATATATTACATCAATTGAAGTAAATACATAATATAGTAAATTTATAGAAATATGCTTCAGTCACTTACATTTTATAAAATAGTACATTTATAAAAAAAATTAAAATTTATACTACATTTTTATGGCTCATTATTAATATTTTTAAAAAATTTATTACTTAAATTTTAAATATAAAATAAAATATTTTATATTAAATTACACACAATATTAAGACTGATGTCAGCCCTCATTAGAGCTGACATCAACCTATCAAACATCTTTTAAAAAAAAAAAATTCAGCCGCCCCAAAAAAAAAATACAAATATATATATAACCAACCAAAGGGGCGAGAGGAAGCATAACAAATTAAGAGGCATGGCTCCACTTAATTCTTGCCCAAAAAAAAAATAGCTAAAGCTTAATTCTTGCCCAAAAAAAAAATAGCTAAAGCGTAACTTGAAAGCACACTTTACGATAATTTTGTATACCTTTTCATATTGCGGTAGTTTTATAAAAAATATTTTTACTAATAATATTTTTATAAATTAGCCCAATGTTTGCCCATTTTTTCTGAGGGATAAGTCACTCCAGGTGATACGTGAGAACCAGGTTGTGGTTGTGGTTGGTGAAATGGGTTCTAGAAAGACAACGCAATTAACCCAGTATCTTCATGAGGATGGATACACAACCAATGGAGTCGTTGGTTGCAATCAACCAAGGCGTGTAGCAGCCTTGAGTGTTGCCAAAAGAGTCAGTGAGGAAATGGACATTGAACTTGGCGACAAAGTTGGATATGCGACATGATTTCGAGGATGTGACCAAGCATAACACTGTTATTAAGTACATGACTGATGGTGTGCTTCCAAGGTAGACACTAAAAGATTCCAATCTGGAGAAATATCAAGTCATTGTAATGGATGAAACACACAAGCGATCTCTAAGCACAGGCGTGCTATTTGGCATCCTCAGGAAAGTTGTGGCCAGACGACAAGATTTCAAGCACTTTGTGACATCTGCCACTCTTAATGCTCAGAAGTTCTCCAACTTTTTTGGGGGTGTGCCCATATTTCACATTCCACGGCGAACTTTTCCAGTTCAAATCCTGTATAGTAAAACACCATGTGAAGATTATGTTGACGCTGCAGTAAAGCAGGCCATGATGATTCACATCACAAGTGCTCCAGTTGATATACTCATCTTCATGACTGGTCAAGATGAGATTGAGGCAACCTGTAACGCCCTCTCAGAACGCATGGAGCAGCTGATTTCCTAAGAAAAGGAAGCTCCAGAGTTGTTAATTCTTCCCATATACTCCCAGCTGCCTGCTGACTTGCAAGCAAAGATATTCCAGAAAGCTGAAGATGAAGCTCGCAAGTGTATTGTTGCTACCAATATTGCTGAGACTGCTGCTTTGTGGATGGAATCTCTTATGTCATTGACACAGGTTATGGTAAAATAAAGGTCTATAACCCTCGTATGGGTATGGATGCTCTCCATGTGTTTCCTGTTGGTCATGCTGCTGCTGACCAGCGTAACGGCCGTGCTGGAAGAACTGGTCCAGACTTGCTATCGGCTTTATACAGAAAGCGCCTATTTAAATTAATTGCTTCCCAGTCCTGTGCCAGAAATTCAACGGACCAACCTTGGCAATGTGGTTTTGTTGCTCAACTCTATGAAAATCGACAATTTGTTAGATTTTGACTATATTGATCCCCCACCTCAAGAAAACATCCTAAACTCCATATGCCAGTTATGGGTCTTGGGTGCTTTGAACAATGTTGGTGACCTAACAGATCTAGGATGGAAAATGGTGGAGTTTCCCCTTGATCCTTCTCTTGCTAAGATGCTTTTAATGGGTGAGCAGCTAGGACGCATTAATGAGGTTCTGACAATTGTATCAATGCTTTCGGTGCCATCTGTTCTCTTTAGACCCAGGGATAGGGCAGAAGAGAGTGATGCTGCGCTGGAAAATTCTTTATGCCAGAATCTGACCACCTTACGCTTCTGATGGTGTACCCGCAATGGAAAGCTAATCAATATCGGGTTGATTGGTGCAACGACCATTTTCTGCATGTCAAAGGGTTACGCATGGCTAGTGAGGTGAGATCGCAGTTACTGGATATTCTTAAGACACTGAAGATTCCTCTCATGTCATGTGGTCCTGACTGGGATGTCGTGAGAAAAGCCATATGTTCTGCTTGCTTCCATAACGCTGCAAGATTCAAGGGCGTTGGGGAGTATGTTAACTGCAGAAACGGAATGCCGTGTCACTTGCATCCCAGCAGTGCTATACATGGCTTGGGTTATACTCCAGATTATGTGGTCTATCATGAGCTAACCTTGACAACCAAAGAGTATATGCAATGTGCAACAGCAGTTGAACCCCAGTGGCTGGCTGACCTTGGACCCATGTTTTTCTCTGTGTAGGAATTGGATACATCAATGCTGGAGCATAAGAAGAAACAGGAACAAGAGAAAACTGCCATGGAGGAAGAGATGGAGAACTTGAGGAAGATCCAAGAGGAGAGGGAGAAGGTGAGCAAGGTCAAGGAGAGGATGAAGAGGGCTAAGGAGCAGCAAAGAGTTTCAATGCCTGGACTGAAGCAGGGCTCTGCCACCTACTTGAGACCAAAAAACTTGGCTTGTAGAAGTTAGAGTTATAACTTTCCCCAAAGTGGGGAGGCCACTGGATCTTTTCCTTTTTTTATTATTATTATTATTATTATTTTTGGCAGAAGTCTCCTTTCCGGCAAAATAGAACGTATTGCATTCATCTATAACCTCTTCAGTGCCTCTTCCTCATGATCAACATCAGCTTGTGCCAGCAGAGTAAGCAGATTCTTTGAGTTTTCTTTGTTTTTGCTGTTTGTCTGAATCAATATCTTTACTGAATCTTGGATTTCCTTCTCTACTTTCTGCAACATTCTGTTTTGTCTAGTAGGTAGAAACCTGTATGTAACAGCAACATATAGCCATAAATGTCAAGATCAACAAAGAAAAAAAGTCCAGTTTGATGCTAATCTACTGTTATAATCCGTGACGTGTGTCATGGACAAGCAAAGATCTAGTTATTTCAGAATGTCTTAATAATAATACTCTGAATCATTATACCTAGCTCTTCAAACAAAAACTTCATCTACAGGTACAAACAAACTGAAACTTTTAGGCACTTTTTGAGATAATCAATCATCATAGGAATGAAAATGATCCGATTAGAATTCCAACATGGAAGAATTACTCGTTAACAAGGGATTTTAACCTTAAGCCGGGAATCTAAACATTTCGTTTAGCCAGCAAAGCAAGCACTGCCTATTGGTCCTGAAGCTCAAATATGCGCTTTCCCTCCTCAAAGCTACTCCCAAAAGCCATCCCAGGTATAATATCTGTAGAGTTTACAAAAGTCTTTCTGCACATCAATTTCAAATTCACCTCTTCCTCCACTTTCTGCTTCCCATTTCTTGAGTTCCTTCAGAGTGCTAGCCACAATTTCGGGCACCCAAGCCTGAAATCGCTCTTGTTACTTGTGCTTTGCCCACAGAGAAAAAAGATGAAATGACCTCAGAGTGCATTATTTGTGACAGTCAGCTCATTTGAGAGAAATGTGTTAAGCTCTGAAGCAAAATGTCGAGTTTGAAATCATACTAGATTACAAACCAACTCTGGAATAAAAAGAAAAGACCTCCAGCTTTTAGTTCAAAACAATCCATTAAACATATGTAACACAAAGCTTCCAAGACTTAGAGGGTCTCATTATAAGATGTTTTTAAAGCCTCTAAATTGCTAAATCTTACATTGTAAATAAGCCCTTGAAGTATTTGAATAAAACAAGATTTTGGAGCTTATAAAATATTGGTGATAATAATTTATAATTAATATGTTAAAATTAAAGAATTTGTTAAAATTTTAAGAATATATTAGAAATACTTAGTTTTTTTCAAAGAGCTTATAAGATCCTGCTATAGGCTCTTTTTAAAAAAAAGTTAACAAATATTTTATGATATCTTAGAATCTATCAAACAGGATATTTTGAAGAGCTTGTAAACTCACCTAAACAACCTTTTAGTCAAAGTTTGATAAGGAGATTGTTAGATGAGATGAAACTTGAGGTATGATTTAAGATGCAAGAATATAACATAATCATAACTGCAATCACAGTGAGGAAAATAGTGAGATTAGATCAATCAAATCTAGTAACCATATGCATCCTAGACTCAATTCTTTTACATATACTAAATGCACATGCAAGAGAGACAGGATGAGGAATTACCTTCACCCTCTCCTTAGTGAAGGCCTGGCTTGTGATCTTTCTATGAACAGACCGTTTATCACCTTCCAACCCAACAAGCCCCTGTCCAAATAGCAGCTTCGACAGTGGGTTATATGCATCTTTAACAACTGAGCCACTGTTAGTGATCATAAGCTCTTTGATCATGTCTGGTTCAGCAAATATCAGCTGAGGCTTAGACCCAAACCAGAACAGAAATGTTTTTCCATACATGGCTGACCATTTGTGGTAGTGTGGGGACACACGATGCAGTATATCGTGAGAGAACAGAATTGACTTTGACGAAGCCTCTTTCATCAGCTGTTTGATCTCTTCTGAATTCCTATTTATCAGACGGTAGGGAGGGCCCTTAATGCCTTGTTCCTGAAGTGTTCTCGAATTCTCCATGGCAGCCAGATGATTGTGTAAGCTTACTTCACAAGGCGGAACAAAACCGGTAGCAAAAGAAGAGCAACTAGAATATGCATGGCTGGAGAATTGAAGGAAATAGAGAAAAGATAAAGGGGAGACATAGAGTAGATCAAAGTACTTAAACTGCAAGACTTTTTGTCTGATCCACATCTGACGCTGAATGGAGACCAAACCCCTTGAATAAATGAAAACGTATTGCTTAAATATGATCTTATGCGAAGGTGATATGTTAGTAAAAACAAAAACACAATTAACGTTTTCTTTTCTACCAAGATTCTGCCGGCATAAGAAAATAAAGAAACAAAGTCAACTAGCACTTCTGCCTGGACATAGGCATTGTGTATACCTAAAAGCAACCTTTTCCTCCTGGTCATATATATTTTTTTTTCCAGCAGAATGCAAGGAAAGCCTTTGACACATTGTTTCGTTGAGCATTTTCAAAATTCAGTATTGCCAAATTATAGTGTATACAAATTTCCGAAGGAAGATTTCTTCTTGTAGCAAAGCATGGAGCTGGAAGGTGAACGGGATACTGAGACAGGGCTAATGAGGTCCATAATCAGAACTTAAGGTTAGGAGATTTTTCTTTCTGCAGCCAAAATAAGGTAATGTTGTAAATTTATAAATATGAAAAATAGCAATTAGTTTCTGGTCTTTGAGTTATTGCCAGACAATACACTGACAAAATAGAAATTTATGGAAGCTGCAATCCAATTCAATTCAATTCAATTTCTTTAAAATGACCATGATACACAGCATACATGAGTATCTTGTATGTCTCTAATGTAAAATCCTGCTAAAGAGAAGTTGGAGACCATACTGCGGTTGCAAGGTCAGAGGCTGCATCGGAGCATGAACATATGATGGGGAAATCACAAAAGAATATTGTTGGAGGATCATGGCTAGGACAATTTTAGCTTCAACAAGAGCTAAATTCTGACCAACGCATATTCTGGGGCCTAAGCCGAATGGGAAAAATGATGCCAGATGCTTTCGAGGTTCAGCGAATCTCAGAGGGTTGAATTCATCTGCATCATCTCCCCATATGGGCCATATCTCAGTATCATGATGAATAGTAGTCATGAGAAAATAGAACTGCGTATCAGCAGGAATATCAAGGCTTCCCAGTTTTACATTCTGTGATGTTTGCCTCATTAGTGCCACTGCTGGAGGATAGAGCCGAAGAGTCTCATTCAATATCATGCTTATCTGTCACAAAAACAATAATTTCTCATCATCTTCCAAATCTAGAGCTTGGAAATGTGCAGAAAGAAAAGGTCACAAGGTGGCAACCCTGTAGAGGTGAAGATGCAAGTAACTTTAATCTTAGTATGCAATCCATCATTCTTAGAAATGCAAAAGCCCACAATTGCTTATCCATAAAAAAAGAGTTTTTATTCTCTCGTACATAGAAACCATAAAAGAAGAAGTAAAACTTATTTTGAGAATAAAAAGGAGAAGTTGACAGTAATATACAATTTGATTAGTCTAGGGGGCAACTAGACCAATAACAATGCCCCTCATCCTCATATGTATGAAATCGGAGTTCAAAATGTAACAAACTCTTGATAATGCATACTTCTGGGGATAAATATATATACACACACAAAGTATTACTTACACATAATGTGTCCTAAAAAATGACACTATTATACATGCACACTTGTCCAGAAACCATTCAGCTGAAGTTGACCCTTGTAAGAATGATACATGCACCATATTGGGGCTCCAAAGTCCAAGAAATTATTGGAGAATTGACATAGGAGGGGATGTTGTCAAAGAAAACTGCTGGATGATCATAGCCAGGATGATTTTAGTTTCCACCATGGCCAAGTTCTGGCCAACACAGATTCTGGGTCCCATACGAAATGGGAAATTTGCAGCCAGATGCTTCCTGGGCTCAGAAAATCTCAATGGATTAAACTCATTTGCATCTTCTCCCCAAATCCCAATATCATGATGGACAGCGACTATTGGCAAATTAATCTCTGTGTTAGCTGGTATATCGAGCGTGCCCTGCTTTATGTTCTTCATCGTTTGCCCGATCAGCATCAGGACTGGAGGATAGAGTCGAATCGTGGAGTATCATCGTAACCTGTTGAATAGGTTATATTATAGTATTATGCTAAAGTCTGTCCCAGTAGTCCAATTTTTAAGACATCATGAATAAGAAAACTGAACTTCCTGTCTTAAGTTCAGTTAGATTCTCAGCATTTGAAAGCTCATTGGAGCAAAAACGAAGAACTTCGTCACAAGCCCTATTTTGCCATTCCGGATGCATTGCTAGAAGGAAAAGTGCTCATGATGAAACGTTGCCAGCAGTCTCCTTTCCTCCAAATAAGAACGTCTTGCATTCGTCTGTAACGTCTTCAATGGACAGCGCATCTTCTTCATGATCAACATTGGCTTGTGTCAGAATAGTAAGCAGATTCTTTGAGTTTTCTTTAGTTTTGCTGTTTTTCTTTATCAACACCCTTACTGAAACTCAGATTTCCTTCCATATTTTCTGCAGCATTCTGTTTTCCCTAGTAGGTAGAAACCTGTATATCACGGCAACATATACCACAAATGTCGAGATCAACAAGAAAAAAGTCCAGTCTAATGTTAATCTACTGTTATAATCTGTGGCATTCTGTGTCTTGGACAAGCAAAGATCTAGTTGTTTCAGAATGTCTTAATAATAATTCTCACTTCCTCTTCAAACAAATACTTCATGTACAAGTGCAAACAAACTGAAACTTTTAGGCACTTTTAGATAATCAATCATTGTAGGAATGAAATAATCCGCTTAGAATTCCAACATGGAAAAAGGACTTGTTAAAAAGGGATTTCACCTAAAGCTGGGAATATAAACATTTCGTTTAGCCTGCAAAGCAAGCACCACCTGTTGGTCCTGAAGCTCAAAAATGCACTTGCCCTCTTCAAAACTACTCCCAAAAGCGGTCCTAGATATAACATCTGCAAAGAGTTTATGAAGTGCTTTGTGCACATCAATTTCAAATTCATCTCTTCCTCCCCTTTCTGCTTCCCATTTCTTGAGTTCCTTCAGAGTGCTAGCCAAAATTTCGGGCACCCAAGCCTGAAATTAGTCTTGTTATTTACTCTTGTCCATGGAGAAAAACCATGAAAAGACCTGAGTGAATTATTTATAACAGTCAACTCACTTTGAGAGAAATGTGTTGAGCTGTGAAGCAAATAATCGAGTTTGAAATCATTCAGGACTATAAACAACTCTTGAATAGAAGAAAAAACCTCCAGCTTTTAGTTCAAAATAATTCATTAAGCATATGTAACATAAAACTTCCAAGACTTAGAGAGTGTTGTTATAAGATGTTTTTAAAGCTTATATAATGTTAATTCTTATTTTACAAATAAGCCTTTGAACTGTTTCGATAAAATAAGATTTTGATACTTAAAAAATGTTAGTAATAATAATTTTTTAATTAATATGATTAAAGTTAAAAGAGTTTGTTAAAATTTTAAAAAATACATAAGGAACTCCTAGTTTTTCTCAAAAGAATTCATACGATCCTGCTTGTAGACACTTATTATATATTTTGTGAGCTCTCAAATAGCATATTTTGAGGAGTTTATAAGTTTATCTAAACAATGATAAGGAGATTGTTAGACAAAATGAAACTTGAGCCATGCATCAATATGCAAAAAATATAACATAAACATAACTACAATCATAGTGAGGAAAATAGTGAGATTAGATCAATCAAATCTAGTAGCCATACTCATCCTAGACCCAATTCTTTTACATAAATTGGATGTGCATGCAAGAGAGAGAGGATGAAGACCTTGACCCTCTCCATAGTGAAGGCCTGCCTTGTGATCTTTCTATGAACAGACCGTTTATCACCTTCCAACCCAACAAGCCCCTGTCCAAATGGCAGCTTCAACGGTGGGTTATATGCATCTTTAACAACTGAGCCACTGTTAGTGATCATAAGCTCTTTGATCATGTCCGGATCAGCAAATATCAGCTGAGGCTTAGACCCAAACCAGAACAGAAATGTCTTCCCATACATGGCTGACCATTTGTGGTAGTGTGGGGACACACGATGCAGTATATCGTGAGAGAACAGAATTGACTTTGACGAAGCCTCTTTCATCAGCTGTTTGATCTCTTCTGAATTCCCATTTATCAGACGGTAGGGAGGGCCCTGATGCCTTGTTTCCTGAAGTGTTCTCCAATTCTCCATGGCAGCCAGATGATTGTGTAAGCTAACTTCACAAGGTGAAATAAAACCAGTAGCAAAAGAAGAGCAACTAGAATATGCATGGGTGGAGAATTGATGGAAGTAAGAAAAGATAAAGGGGAGATACAGAGAAGATCAAAATACCTGAACTTGCAAGACTTTTTCTGTATGATTCACTTCTGATGCTGATAGGAGACCGAACCCCTTCAATAAATGAAAACATAATGCTTAAATATGATCTTATGCGAAGCTGATATGTTAGAAAAAACAAAAACACCATTAACAAATTTTTTTCCAAGATTCTGCTGTCATAAGTGAAAAAAAGAAACAGAGTCAACTAGCATTTCTGCTTGGACATTGGCATTGTCTATGCTTAAAAGCAACCATTCTTTCCTGGTATTTTTTTTTTTTTTTTTTTTCCAGCAGAATGCAAGGAAGGCCTTTGTTTTATTCAACGCTATGAAAATTCTATTTTGCACGCATACTATCAAAATCGGGATATTTAGTCCATACAAAAATGGTAGTAAGCATTCAATTGTGTGAATGCCTTTAATGTTCGTGTAGAATGAAAATTTGATACTGTTCAAATATGTCGTATAAAATCTTAGAATGCATAAATAAGTAAATGGAAAAAAAATATATTTGTGTCCTGCTAAAGATTTTTGTATAAAATTCAGCAAACATATTCTATTGCCTGTCTTTATAATTGCAAATTTTGAAATTTTGTACAGTAATAAGTCAGAGGAAGTCTAAAATGACATTTCGTATGCTTTGCAGCACTAAATATTTGGCTACTTATTGAAAATAAAAATACATTAAACCCATATAAAAACATATTCTTACCTTTGCATATGGCTTCTCTATTTTCTACTATATGGTTATTTATACTACTAGACTAGGTATTTTGGATAAACTAGAATTCATTTCTTATTGAAATAAGAAGATGACTAATTCCTAACTCCCCTATACTTGATCAATATCAATTCTAGGTAACAATAGCTCAAAGTCACAAAGAAAATTCTAAAATTCTAACCTTATCAGGATTAGATAGTTACTAAAATTCTCAAAATCTTTAGCTTATCAGAATTGGATAATTACTTAAATTCCCAAGTTCATAACTAAATATCCAAAATCTTAACTTTGCATGATTTAATTATTTTGGATCTTAGCGAACTATTACCAAAATTTAGTAATTAAATAATAGGAAATATGTATAATGATTTTTTGCATGAAAACATAGTGATACAAAAAAGGAGATCCTAAAATTTAATATCATCTATATTTTTATAGTTTTAGCTAACTAATATAATTAAATACCTTATGGGATCAAAAATTATTCAAATAGAGAAATCCTCTGCTAACCACACGTTTTATTATTCTAGATCCCGTAGCATTGAAGCCTAATCTTAATGAAATTTAAGTCCTCTTATAAGTATAATTAATAATACTTCTAAGATCATAATTCGTCCAAACGATTGGGGTATTATAAAAGCATTGAAAACAGACATAGGGAGAGAAACGGATATAGTACGTTATTGGATCCAGAGAAGATAACTGACACCCTAGTAATGGCGGAGTCTAGTGCTGCGGGTTTGCTTGTGCCTGGGAAGGATCGAGTGCTCTTCAGGCCCCATAAAAGGAAATCGGTCTTAGGGCTTGATGTCCTTGCCAATGCAAAACGTGTGGAATCAAAGGTTGATGGACAATTTAAGGTTTCCGAAGAAAGAATTGCTTCTGTTGTAGCATCTGTTGATGAAGATGAGGAATACTACAAAAGTTCACATGGCTCTGATGGGGAAAGGACGACTCCAAGGGAGTCATCTCGTGGTGATGAAGAAAAAGAACACAGTGGAGGCTATGGAAGAAAGAGAAGTATATATGATAGGTCTATGAGGTCACCTGGCAGATCTGACTGGGATGATGGACGATGGGAATGGGAAGAGACACCACGTCGCGATGGCTGCAGTTCTGGCAGCAGACACCATGAGCGTTTTCCATCCCCCATGCTTGTTGGGGGCTCTCCTGATGCACGACTCGTTTCCCCATGGTTGGGAGGGCGTACCCCCAGTTCTTCTGCTGCAGCATCTCCTTGGGATAACATTGCTCCTTCCCCCACACCAATTCGGGCATCTGGGTCCTCTGTTAGGTCTGCAAGTTCTCGATATGGTGGAAAGTCTAATCAGATTATCTTCTGTTCGGACATGCAACAATGGGATAAGGATGGAAAAAATGGCCCAGGAAACATATCTGAAAAACATGATCATGAGATATCAGAAAGTATGCGCTTAGAGATGGAGTACAATTCTGATCGTGCATGGTATGATCGAGAAGAAGACAGCA
>JACGDI010005439.1:211506-224949 GCA_014898725.1 Jacaranda copaia
ATTGATGCAGATATTGCTGCAATGGGTGAACAAGGTGAAGTTGATTTCAAAGAGAATGCGCAGTTTGCACAGCATTTGAAGAAGAAAGAGGCTGTGAGTGAGTTTGTGAGATCAAAAACGATAGCAGAACAGAGTCAATATTTGCCCATTTTTTCTGTGAGGGATGAATTACTCCAGGTGATACGTGAGAACCAAGTTGTGGTTGTGGTTGGCAAAACTGGTTCTGGAAAGACAACGCAATTAACCCAGTATCTTCATGAGGATGCATACACAACCAATGGTATTGTCGGTTGCACTCAACCAAGGCGTGTAGCAGCCATGAGTGTTGCCAAAAGAGTCAGTGAGGAGATGGAAACTGACCTTGGCGACAAAGTTGGATATGCAATACGTTTCGAGGATGTGACTGGGCCTGACACTGTTATTAAGTACATGACTGATGGTGTGCTTCTGAGGGAGACACTAAAAGATTCCGATCTGGATAAATATCGCGTCGTTGTAATGGATGAGGCACACGAACGATCCCTGAGCACAGATGTGCTATTTGGCATCCTCAAGAAAGTTGTGGCCAGGCGATGTGATTTCAAGCTCATTGTGACACCTGCCACTCTTAATGCTCAGAAGTTCTCCAACTTTTTTGGGAGTGTGCCCATATTTCACATTCCTGGCCGAACTTTTCCAGTTCAAATCCTGTATAGTAAAACACCATCTGAAGATTATGTTGAAGCTGCAGTAAAGCAGGCCATGATGATTCTCATCACAAGTGCTCCAGGTGATATACTCATTTTCATGACTGGTAAAGATGAGATTGAGGCAACCTGTTGTGCTCTCTCAGTACACATGGAGCAGCTGATTTCCTCAAAAAAGGAAGCTCCAAAGCTGTTAATTCTTCCCATATACTCCCAGCTGCCTGCTGACTTGCAAGCAAAGATATTCTGGAAGGCTGAAGATGGAGCTCGCAAGTGTATTGTTGCTACCAATATTGCTGAGACTTCTTTGACTGTGGATGGAATCTTTTATGTCATTGACACAGGTTATGGTATGGTAAAATAAAGGTCTATAACCCTCGTATGGGTATGGAGCTCTCCAGGTGTTTCCTGTTAGTCGTGCTGCTGCTGACCAGCGTGCTGGCCGTGCTGGAAGAACTGGTCCAGGGACTTGCTATCAGCTTTATACAGAAAGTGCCTAGTTAAATTAAATGCTTCCCAGTCCTGTGCCAGAAATTCAACTGACCAACCTTGGCAATGTGGTTTTGTAGCTCAAGTCTCTGAAAATTGACAATTTGTTGGATTTTGACTTTATGGATCGCCCTCCTCAAGAAAACATCCTAAACTCCATGAACCAGTTTTGGGTCTTGGGTGCTTTTAACAATGTTGGCAATCTGACAGATCTAGGGCGGAAAATGGTGGAGTTTCCCCTTGATCCTCCTCTTGCTAAGATGCTTTTAATGGGTAAGCAGCTAGGATGCATTAATGAGGTTCTGACAATTGTATCAATGCTTTCGGTGCCATCTGTTTTCTTTAGACCCAACTCTAGGGCAGAGGAGAGTGATGCTGCACGGGAAAAATTCTTTGTGCCAGAATCTGACCACCTTACGCTTCTGACCGTATACCAGCAATGGAAAGCTAATCAATATTGGGGTGATTGATGCAACGACCATTTTCTGCATGTCAAAGGGTTACGCATGGCTAGTGAGGTGAGATTGCAGTTACTGGATATTCTTAAGACACCGAAGATTCCTCTCATGTCATGTGGTCCTGACTGGGATGTCGTGAGGAAAGCCATATGTTCTGCTTGCTTCCATAACGCTGCAAGACTCAAGGCTGCAGAAACGGAATGCCATGTCATTTGCATCCCAGCAGTGCTATAGATGGTTTGGGTTACACTCCTGATTATGTGGTCTATCATGAGCTGATGTTGACAAACAAAGAGTATATGCAATGTGCAACAGCAGTCGAACCCCAGTGGCTGGCTGAGCTTGGACCCATGTTTTTCTCTGTGAAGGAATCAGATACATCAATTCTGAAGCATAAGAAGAAACAGAAACAAGAGAAAACTGCCATGGAGGAAGAGATGGAGAACTTGAGGAAGGCCCCAGAGGAGAGGGAGGAGGCAAGCAAGGAGAAGGAGAGGACGAAGAGGGCTAAGGAGCAGCAAAGAGTTTCAATGCCTGGATTGAAGCAGGGCCCTGCCACTTACTTGAGACCAAAAAAACTTGGCTTGTAGATGTTATTGAGTTGTAACTTTCCTCACAGGGTGGACGCCGCCGGATCTTTTCCTTTTTTATCATTATTATTTTTTTTCGTATATGTTTTTGGCAGTAGTCTCCTTTCCTGCAAAATAGAACCTCTCGCATTTGTCTTTAACTTCTTCAACGGACAGCACCTCTTCTTCATGATCAACATCAGCTTGTGCCAGCAGAGTAAGCTGATTCTTTGAGTTTCCTTTGTTTTTGCTGTTTGCCTGAATCAATATCTTTACTGAATCTTGGATTTCATTCTCTACTTATTTGAAACATTCTGTTTTGTCTAGTAGGTAGAAACCTGTATGTAACAGCAACATATAGCCACAAATGTCGAGATCAACAAAAAGAAAGTCCAGTTTGATGCTAATCTACTGTTATAATCCATGACATGTCATTTCATGGACAAGCAAAGATCTAGTTATTTCAGAATGTCTTAATAACAATACTGTGAGTCATTATACCTAGCTCTTCAAACGAAGACTTCATCTACAGGTACAAACAAACGGAAACTTTTGGGCACTTTTTGAGATAATCAATCATCATAGGAATGAAAATGATCCGATTAGAATTCCAACATGGAAGAATTACTAGTTAACAAGGGATTTTAACCTTAAGCCGGGAATCTAAACATTTCGTTTAGTCGGCAAAGCAAGCACTGCCTGTTGATCCTGAAGCTCAAATATGCGCTTTCCCTCTTCAAAGCTACTCCCAAAAGCCGTCCTAGATATAATAAAAGTTTATGAAGTGCTTTCTGCACATCAATTTCAAATTCATCTCTTCCTCCACTTTCTGCTTCCCATTTCTTGAGTTCCTTCAGAGTGCTAGCCACAATTTCGGGCACCCAAGCCTGAAATCACTCTTGTTACTTACGCTTTGCCCACAGAGAAAAACGATGAAAAGACCTCAGAGTGCATTATTTATTACAATCAGCTCATTTGAGAGAAATGTGTTAAGCTGTGAAGCAAATGGTCGAGTTTGAATTTTGAAATCATACTAGATTAGAAACCAACTCTTGAATAGAAAGAAAAGACCTCCAGCTTTTAGTTCAAATCAATCCATTACACACATGTAACAAAAAACTTCCAAAACTTAGAGGGTGTTATCATAAGATGTTTTTGAAGCTTCTAAAATGCTAAATCTTACATTGTAAATAAGCCCTTAAAATATTTGGATAAAATAAAATTTTGGAACTTATAAAATGTTAGTAATGACAATTTTATAATTAATATAGTTAAAATCAAAGAACTTTGTTAAAATTTAAGAATATATTAGGAACTCTTAGTTCTTGCAAGCTCTTTTCTTAAAAAGGTTAACAAACATTTTATGATAACTTAGAACCTCTAAGCTCACCCAAACAACCTTGTAGTCAAATTTTGATAAGGAGATAATTAGACGAAATGAAAGTTGAGCTATGCATCAAGCTGCAAAAATTATAACATAAACATAACTACAATCATAGTGAGGAAAATAGTGAGATTAGATCAATCAAATCTAGTAACCATACTCATCCTAGACCCAATTCTTTTACATAAATTGGATGTGCATGCAAGAGAGAGAGGATGAGGAATTACCTTGACTCTCTCCATAGTGAAGGCCTGGCTTGTGATCTTTCTATGAACAGATCATTTATCACCTTCCAACCCATCAAGTCCCTCTCCAAATAGCAGCTTCGATAGTGGGTTAAATGCATCTTTAACAACTGAGCCGCTGTTAGTGATCATAAGCTCTTTGATCTTGTCTGGATCAGAAAATATCAGCCGAGGCTTAGATCCAAACCAGAACAGAAATGTCTTCCCATACATGGCTGACCATTTGTGGTAGTTGGGGGACACACAATGCAGTATGTTGTGAGAGAACGGAATCGACTTTGATGAAGCCTCTTTTATCGCTGTTTGATCTCTTCTGAATTCCCATATATCAGATGGTAGGGAGGGCCCTTGATGCCTTGTTTCCTGAAGTGTTCTCGAATTCTCCACGGTAGCCAGATGATTGTGTAAGCTAACTTCACAATGTAGACTAAAACCAGTAGCGAAAGAAGAGCAACTAGAATATGCATGGCTGGAGAATTGATGGAAGTACGAAAAGATAAAGGGGAGATATAGAGTAGATCAAAGTACCTGAACTACAAGACTTTTTCTGTATGATTCACATCTGATGCTGAATGGAGACCAAACCCCTTGAATAAATGAAAACGTATTGCTTAAATATGATCTTATGCGAAGCTGATATGTTAGAAAAAACAAAAACACAATTAACATTTTCTTTTCTTCCAAGATTCTGCCGGCATAAGAAAATGAAGAAACAAAGTCAACTAGCACTACCGCATGGACATAGGCACTGTGTATGCTTAAAAGCAACCTTTTTCTCCTGGTAATTTTTTTTTTTTTTTTCCAACGGAATGCAAGGAAGGCCTTTGACATTCTGCTTCCTTGAGCATTTTCAAATTTCCAGTGTTGTCAAATTTTAGTGTATATGAATTTCCAATGGTAAACTTCTTCTGGTAACAAAGCATGGAGCTGGGAGGTGAATGGGATACTGAGACAGGGCTAATGAGGTACATAATCAGAACTTAAGGTTGAGGGGTTCTCTTTCTGCAGCCAAAATAAGGTAATGTTGTTAACTTTATCAATATGAAAAATGGCAATTAGTTTCTGGTTTTTGAGTTATTGCCAGACAATACACTGATACAATAGAAATTTATAGAAGCTACAATTCAATTCAATTTCTTTACAATGATCATAATACACAGCATACATGAGTATCTTGTATTTCTCTAATGTAAAATCCTGCTAAAGAGAAGTTGGAGACCGTACTGTGGTTGCAAGGTCAGAGACTGCACTGGAGCATGAACATATGAAGGGGAAATCACAAAAGAATATTGTCGGAGGATCATGGCTAGGACAATTTTAGCTTCAACAAGAGCTAAATTCTGACCAACGCATATTCTGGGGCCTAAGCCAAATGGGAAAAATGATGCCAGATGCTTTCGAGGTTCAGCAAATCTCAGAGGGTTGAATTCATTTGCATCATCTCCCCATATCTCAGTATCATGATGAATGGCAGTCATGGGAAAATAGAACTGCATATCAGCAGGGATATCAAGGCTTCCCAGTTTAACATTCAGTGATGTTTGCCTCATAAGTGCCACTGCTGGAGGATAGAGCCGAAGAGTCTCATTCAATATCATGCTTATCTGTCACAAACACAATATTTCTCATCATCTTCCAAATCTAGAGATTGGAAATGTGCAGAAAGAAAAGGTCACAAGGTGGCAACCTTGTGGAGGTGAAGATGCAAGTAACATTTATCTTGGTATGTGTCCATCATGCTTAGAAATGCAAAAGCCCACAATTGCTTATCCATAACAAAGAGCTTTTATTCCCTTGTACCACAGAAACCATAAAAGACAAAGTAAAACTTATGTTGAGAACAAAAAGGAAAGTTGAAAGTAATGGAAGACTTCCACTTACAAGTTTGAAATCAGATAAATTTTCTGTCGTGGGACTTGCATTGTCCCTGCATGTTAGGAAAACTTCATCTCGTGCCGAGGTCTGCCACTCTGGATGAGATGCTAAAAGGAGAAGTGCCCAGGTTAAAAGATTGGCAGTTGTTTCCTTCCCTGCAAAGTAAAAGGTCTTGCATTCATCTATAATTTCCTCTAGTTCTAGTCTCTCTGCAACGCCATCCTCGTTCTTATATGGAGACATTAATAATGTGAGCAGCGCATTCTGGTTTCCTCTGCTTTTGCTATTTTTCTCAATCAATGCTCTAATTGATCGACGAGTTTCCTGATCTAGTTTCCACCTCACTTTGTTTTTCTTTGTTGGCAAAAACCTGCAGCCACACAATTAATAGAGATCAAGGAAGAAATCAATTCATTAATGGATTAAATCAAGGACTCAAGATTTATATGACTTGCCAAGGATGAAGGTCAAAATTATCTTATAAACACATTAAAGTTTTAATTAAGGAACAAAAACTCTGCATACGCTATAAAATGTCTTTCAAAATGTTAGTGAAGAGGAACAATTAGCAAAAGCTTTGAGCATATCAAAATTTTGTTGTCATATCATTTCAAGCAAACTATTCTCATACTTAAAGGGGGGGAAAAAGACATGCGACCTACCTGAATCCAGGTATATAAACGCTTCGTAATGCTTGCAAAACAAGGCTGACTTGCTGTTCTTGCAGCTCAAAAATGCGCTTGCCTTCCTCAAAACAGCTACCAAATGCTGTTCGAGATATGATGTCTGCAGAGAGTTCTTGAAGTTCTTTGTGCACATCTAACTCAATTTCACTTTTCTCTGCTCTTTTCTCATCCCATTTGTTTAACAACTTTTCCGTACTAGCCACCATTTCAGGAACCCAACCCTGTTAAGATCACTAAGCTCATTTGGTATTACAGAGTTTAGGCACATGTTACTGAAGAAATTTTAAGACCAACTTTAATATAATTTTCTTTCTCAAAGATTTTCTGTGATAAATAATAGTTTCACTAAGAGTCACCAGCTGTGATCATCCACAATAACTATGAAAATGTTACCAACATGCTGTGCATGGATTTTTACATGTAGGAAATTTCTACTCATATCAGTAAGACCTAAATAACCATAGGACAGGTGATTAAAACCATGACTTTTATTCTAAATCGACTGTGTGCTACACATTAGCAAATCATATTATATGTAGAACTTTTGGATGAAAAATTTTGCTATCCTTGTATAGCTTTCTGGTATAATAAAGATCAATTATCCATCTATTTAAATTTGAATCCCAATCTGTTATTGATAAAAACTGCAAATCGAACGTCACTTTCTAAACAAAGGCCAATATTTTCAAGCCTAGATAGATTGGAATAATAATTTCTGCGCTTGAATTATGATAATGTAAAGTAGAGGCAATAGTGGGGTTTGGTTATGTCATTTTGACTTTGTATACGAAAGGGACAAGCACTATTATTTATTAATCATCTAATAATGTCTAAATTTTCTACATATACATTATAAAAATCAGCAGTTGTACTTTATGAAATCTTCAATTTTTTTCTCTTCGTTTATCCTTATCCCACAGGCACAAAATTAATAGGAACCTTCTCTATGCATATGATCTTATTCCATTTCAATTCTTTTTCCAAACTTCCCAAGAAAAAATCAAATTCAATCAAAAAAATGGCAGGTTATTATGAGTTTATCCATGCAATTATACTCTCTTTTTGAAGTAACAGGAGTTCAATGTTTAAATTCTTCAAAAGAACTAGATTTGGATCAAATAGACCTACAATTAATGCATGTGACAAGCCCATATTATTTTCATATTACATAAGAAAACACCAAAAGATTGAAAAGGCTTATGCTCATTGATCATGAAAATGACTATGAACATTTAAAATTGAGAAAAACAAACTATAGGAGTTAGAAAGATCACCTTAACTCGCTCCATATTGAAGGCCTGATTAGCGATCCTCCTATGAACAGCCCATTTCTCACCTTCCAGCCCAACAAGTCCATCGCCGAACAATATCTTAGAAGAAGGATTCAACTTAACTTTCTGAAACGACCCACTAGTATTCACCAAAACCTCTTTGATCATATCCGGCTCAGCTACAGCCAATCTAGCCTTAGGCCCAAACCAAAAAAGAAAACTCTTCCCATAAAGCGTTGACCAGCTGTGGTAATGTGGAATAACCCGGTGAGCAATATCATGCGTAATGCCGGAGATCGGCCTTGATTCCGCCTCCGCAATCAACCGCCGCCGGATCTCGGCTGAGTTCCCGAAGATCGGGCGGTAGCCGGGGCCCCTCACGCCCTGTTTCTCGAAGTGCTTTTGGATTTTTAGAGGGACCCATAGGATTTTGCGAAGGAAATAGCAAGAGAGGAAAATGAGTGGTGAAAGTGATAGGATGAAAAGTGTGAGATCCATTTGCGAATTGCAATGCACTGTTTGAAAAACAGTGTCTGAAGAAAGAGTGATGGAGTTCTGGTGGTGGGGACTGTGTGAAAACAGAGATTATGTTGAATTTGCTGACTTTCACGGCAAAAGATACACACACGCAACTGCGCAGTGCGCACGCATAGATATTTCAATTCCTATTTTACCCTCGTGGTGATAGAGTGGGATTTTAACTTATTTTACCTTACTATTACATTTTTTATTTTCGTTGAATCTACACTATATAAAAAAAATAAATTATTATCTACAATATTATTCATTCCACTCATGCACTCAAAAATCCAAAATCCAAAAAAACGAACGCTATATATGCAGAGACAACATATCACAATAACTAATTATTTAAAATTTGGATGCATAATAAAAAATAAAATAAATATATGTGTAGATATAGTGATAGCATTATTTCCAAAAAATTGAATAAATTCTTTTGATTTTAATTGTATTAATTATAAAATTCTTTAATGAACATTCAATCGAACACCATATACTCATATTTTTTTGTATAATACTATTTTTCAGTAATTTTTAAAATACAAAATTTATTACTCTTGATGTGGACCTAAATAATATAATATGACTCCTCTCCCAACAACTTTTAAATACACATCTTTCTTAAATATATTAGTTAATTTAATTTTAACATGTCAATGATTCAAATTGTTCAGTTGGTTAAATTCTTAAAGTATAAATAATCAAACTATATTAAGAATAACCTATCAAGTGACAATTTATTTAATTTTTCTAATATTTAGTTTTCCTTGAAATAACGTCAAATTCTAAGTCCCAACTCAAATATTATCCCAATTATCTAACTGCAAAAGTACTACTCGAATTGGGGTCACTTTCGAGTCGAGACCAACAAGACATGCACTCTATGCTTAAAACGACTTGAGGATATGGACGTCTCGCAAGAATAAGGCGCAATAATAAATTTGGTGACCCAAATTCGACAACAATCCTGCGTGCTCTTCAGTAACTACAAATTTGACTATTTTGAATATTCGACCCGCTTTCCACTGACCTGCCCACACCATCAGCCATCTTTGCCTAGGAATGGCAGTGGAACGGTTAAAAATTCGAATCCAAACCCAACTCGTCCCTAATAAGATAGATTTGGGATGGTTTGATAGGGTATAAGTTGGGGTATGGGACATAATTTTTATAACTCAAAAAATTTAATGTGAGATATGAAATTTACCCAACTCACCCCAAAACCGCCTCAAATGTCTCATATAAATTATTATATAATAATAAATATATTATATATAATTTATTTTATAGTTATCAAATTAAGAATAATTTGGATTTGTGCTAGTTGTTACTTTAATTATACTTTTATTCTCCTATTTTGTTTTTAGAATATTATTTTGTTTTCATAATTTTTTTAATTTTTTATTTAAATTTTGAATTTTAATTGTTATCAAGTGATTCTAATTTAATATTTTTATTAAATAATTTTAATTTTTTTAATTTTTTTTGAATTGACAGATTTAACCAACCAACTCAACGAGACAAATAAGATCAAATTTAATGGAATGGGATAAGATCTAGCGAGACGGAATATAAATTAAGCCAAATCCATTCAAACCTATCCCATTGCCATCCCATCTTTGTCCCCTCTCTAGCTGCTGTTCCTGCCTCAATAGTCCACCCCATGCTTGACCCGAATTTGGCATTTGGGTCTCAAATTTCAACACGACAATATATACCCTCGGCACGTAATCTAATATTGTCTTGTTCGGGCCTTCGACTCCTCAAATACGCAATCTATTGTCCACGTGATGTCCTTATGATGTTCGTGTTTTTTATGTTATGGGTTAGCCGAATTTCTTTCCGAACCTGCCGTAAAATTAGAGCATATTTGATTATGTCTTCATTTTCAATCATCTAACATTCTTGTCTAGCAGCATATGGTTTAGTAGCATACGTCTTTCACATAAATGTGAAATATTAAAAGTTTAAATTCAAAAGAGTTTTTGATATATGCTTGTGTATATAAATAAATAAAATATTTTTAATATTTCTAAAATTTAAAAATTAGTTAAAAAAATGAGTTGAAAATAAGTTTGTATTTGAATAGTACATTGGAAAAGTAATAATTATGTAGGATTTAATAAGTTGTAGGTAGAAAAATATAATAACAATGAGAAAGAGAGAGCAAATATATAGATCATTAAAAATGTATTTTAAAATAAAAATAAATTATAATATAAGCGAAAATGATGATAAGTTGCTAATAATTCATTTTTAAATAGTGAAAATAATTGTAAATGAATTTAAAAATATAAACAAATAAGCTGCTACAGAAAAAAAGGTATTTTTTTTTTATTTATCTATGTAAAATCCAAATTTCAAATATAATGTTGGCACATATTAAAATGAAATAACGTATAAAAACATTCCATATTCTTAAGTTCAATATATTTTCTCCATTTTGATTGGATTGAATGTAACTTAATCGATCCATCCAAAATCATTGGATTAAGGAGGAGTGGGTGGATTGATTGTAGCACGCAATCCACTCTAGCACACTTGTTTTATAAATGAGAAATGCAAAGGTATAAAATTCAAAAACAACTTCTTTTTTTTTTATGAAAAGAAAATGGACATCGAACTTATCGATAAAGACCAATTTATTGTCTCCAAAAGAAAGAATTCCATATGTATATTTCCTCTGTTTGTTGCTTCTTATCTAACCTTTTTAATTCTGGACCTCTAATTCCGAAACTTGATTCGTCACGCAATATGTAACATAAAATAATTTGATCCTCTGAGAAATTTAATCCATAGATTTCTTTTTGAAGATAATTGACTTAATTAGATTGAAAATAGAAATTCTTCAGTGTGATAAGATAATGCTTTTAAATTCCGTATCAAAGAAAAATGTCATAAATTAATTTTTTATATTGATATTGAATGAATCCAAATGAACCATAAAAATTTAATTATAGGTATGGAGATTACAAATTTGTGCAACAGCCAATAGGTTTGTTGGGCCCAATTGGTTTCTTAAAGACACATTATCACTTGCATCGGTTAAATTTCTGTTGGCATGAAAAATGTGATACTTTGGTTGTCAATATAGCAAATTTTAATTCATATTCAATTCGATTATTTAAAATTTATAACCAATAAAAGATTCGATTGATATAATCCGATTAAAAAGGTTTGAAATTTAAAATAAATGGAGCGAATATGAATATGGTTTGATTCGATCCATTAATAATCCAAATTCAAATTTATTTAATACTATACATATATGGTATTATATATATACACATAATCTTATATTAATGCAAAAGTAAATATTTGGATGAAAGAAGTCATGTGTTTTTCATATAAATTGTTAGATTTTTTTGCTTATTTATGCCATAATCATATTACTTGTTTTTTCTATTTTTATAACAAAAAATGATGTGAGAAGACTAATGAGTAGCAGCTGAATGTTATGATATGGCAAGAATGCAATGCAAATATCGATTTAATCAAAATAAGTTTCTTTTTTATAGAACTTTAAGTTTATAATTAATTGATTAAGAATTATGCATAACTATGTGTATTTATAATGTCAAATAAATATTATTATCAACAATGGAACTTAAAATGTTATAATATGGTAAATGAATGTGATTGAGTTAAATTTTATTGTTACTTTTAAATGATCAATAAACTTGAAAATTTATTCATTAATTGTTGTGTATTTTTTTTTTAAGGATGACTATTTGAATTTAGATTCTACTAAATTTTGAGTAAAATAATAAATATATGATGATTTTTTAAGTATTCGGATTTGAATTTTTTTTGGATATCCGATGAATTTTTTACTTTTATTTGAATCCGGATATGATTATACCAATTACAAATTCGATGGATCTTGGATCAAATTTAAATTTAGTATATTACTTTCAGATTCGCACCTGAATCCAGCATGATCCGATCCGAATCCAACCCATTAACAGCCCTATTTATACCATTGATATTTTTAAAATTAGATCAGATAAAGAATTAATAATATTATTAGTTATTGATTCGATTAATATAACATCATAATATAATAAGTATATAAGATTTTAATATTAACAAAAAATAAGACTTCCAATTATATAAAAAAATAATAATAATAATTCTTACGTATGTTCTTTTAAAAAAATACTATTTTACAATTAGTCATCTATAAATAAATAATTTATTTAAAATTAATCTAAGGTAATCGTTCCCTTCAAGCTTTAAATCCAATTAAAACAGATTTTTTCACATTAAATATTTAATATAATCTAAGATAAATAAAATAATAAATTAAACATAAATATTCGCATATAATTACTATTTCATTATATTTCAAAAAAATAAATTTATATTTTAAAAAACTACATATTCAAAAATTTTAATTACCACCTCCAACTCATAATCTCTCACCTTTTTTTTTTTACATTTTTTATTTTTTTAACAAAATCAATTTTTGAATTTTTAAAAAAAATGAAAAAATAGATGAACCGATAATCAACTAATTGAATCAATTTTAACCAATTCAATAAATTATCGTTTCTTAAACTTCAAATAATCCAAGTTAGACTTGGATCGCGACTCAACTTTAATATCTCATATTGCATTATACATTCTATGGCTAAAGATGAATGTAGAATGTAGGATTTGGTTTGATTATATTTTTCTGAAATAACATTATTTTAGAAAAATATAATTAAACATATCTTCATTTTCTTCTAAAATACACATTCTTCAATATATATATTAATATATTATATATATTTTATTATTATTTTAATATTCAAAAAATTACTCCATTCTATTTTTACCTTAAAAATTTAACAAAAAAATATTAATTTAACTACGACAATAAAAAATATCTCATCCAAAACATAAACAAATATACCAAAAAATAACTTTTACATTTTTTAATAATTTATTCTATCAAAACACATCATAATTACATAACAAAATCAAACGAAAAATATAACCTAACATCACCAAAAATTTTATAAACTGAACTGAGCTACCACTAGCTCATTTGCCTAGGTATTAATAACTTTGCACCCTATCCGCCAACAAATTAAATCAATGAATAATATTTCATATTTAGCATCAAATAAAAGGTAACATAAAAAATCCAACTCATATAAAAAATTAAATTTTTTGCTTCAAGTAGCTGGCAAGGTGTAATTAATTAACCAATGTCCCATAACATTTTATATACCAACCATAAAACTTAGAAATTAAAAAAAAAAAAAAAA
>JACGDI010005439.1:225049-287885 GCA_014898725.1 Jacaranda copaia
CCCCACCCCACCCCACCCCACCCCACACAGAAAGTACAATCACACAAGCAAGAAAATCACTGAAAAACAAGAAATTAAAGCAACCAAACTGGAAGAACCAAATTCAGACAACATGGAATCCTCGTTTTGAGCATATAAAAATTTTCACACTATATCAAGAATTTCACCTGAACTTTGTATAGAGAGCACCGGAGACAGCACTCCAGTAGACGGGGTAAGCGGCGGTGCTGGCGGACTAGAAGCGGCAGTCGGTGCCGCCGCCGGCGGCGGCGGCGGCGGAACAACTTGTACCTTAAAATCTCCTCCTGAAGTAGTAATCGCCACAGGTTGAGACCGGGCACTCTCCTGCGCCAATGCATCGCAAAACGCCCTATGCGTGATAAAACTATCCCTCCTATTAATCCAACAAACGAAAAAAGAAAGAAAAAACACCATGCAATCAGCAAAACAATCCCAATATGCAAATAATCCCGTAATTAAAATGAAAAACTCACCTAGAAAACAACGTGCCACAATCACAACGATACTCTCGAGTCCCACAAGTTTTCATGTGGGCTTTCCAGTCGGACTGAACCGCATATTTCTTCGGACACCGCTCGCACTTATACTTCTTCTCGCCGTGTTTCCGGCAGAAATGTTTCTTGATTCCGGTGAGATCGCCGAGAGCTCTGGAGGGATCATGGTGGACACAAGTAGGCTCCGGGCATACATAAACGCGCTTTCTCACTTCTTTGCTGGTCCTCTGCCGGAGTTTCCACGGCAAGTTGTGCCCTCGCCGGTGGAGCTGCAAGTTCTGGTCCCGCTGGAACCCCTTGCCGCAGATCTCGCAGACAAATCTGTTCGTTGCTAGTAAAGTTTTTGGCGATAAGGCAATCACTTCTGCATCTGGATCTATAAAACACACAGAAAAAATCAAGAAAAACTGTAAGAATCACCAAGAAAATCTCAGTTTACACGAAGAGATTTTCATTTCTTTTTTACCAGGCATTCCTGGAAGATTGCGCTTTTTCTTGACGGGCGGAGCTGTTCCTGCAGGCTGATCGGATTTTGTTTGATTATCAGCGGTGGGAAGATTGGATTCTTCAGAATTCTCCATTTCCACCATCAACACTCTAACTGCCTTTTTCTTTTCAACTTCAGATTGATATATAGCCAAAAAGCTGAAACTTTTTCACAAAACTTAAGCATACACAAAAAGCTCCCTACTATCACCAGCCCTTTCACAAACAAGCAGGCAAACCAGAAGCCAAAAGAGCTTCAACTCCACAAGCTAAAGGGAGAAGAAAAATTAAATCTTTAATGAGAAATTTAATACAAAAAGAGAAAAATCCCTTAAAGAACTCAAAGAAAAGTTTCTCTCGAACCAAGCAAAAATGGGAACGCCGTTTCAACTCAGTCGGCCGCCACCCCCCGCAGTGCACCCATGTTCATACACGACGGTGCTTCCATTTTTTTCTCTCTATGTATATAATTCGAATCCATACTAATTGTAAATACTCTTTTTGTGCTTAGGGAGAGAAAAAGAAACAAAAAGAGAGGCTTGAACTGAATTTATTTATATAAACCTATGATTAAACAAAGCTTGATTGTTCTTGTGAAGCGGAGGCAGTAAACCATGGTTAAGATTCTTTCAACTGTGGTTAAGAAATGAGAGCCATCGGTTACAGCTCCTACTTCAGCCCGAAGACATCTATAGTCTGAATCCGACCGTCCACGTGTCGAGATCTGCATGCCTGGACACTTGTCGGAGGAACTCACTACTATTCTGTAAATTGGGTTGTCGTTTAATGACCTCTTAGGAATTTGGACCTTTAATATAATAAAAGTTTATACATGTAGAAAGACATTTATACCCTCTCCAATTTCAGTTGTCTTTTTTAAACATCTATGTGAAAATATTACGAAAATATCAAAATATTGTTTATTGATTATAATTCGAACACGACTAAATTGAGTTTGGTTGATTAAGATTTTTGAGATCTCAATCTCATCAGTCTCATTGAATTCATATATGCGAATTGAAACAATCATTAGTTTGGTTTTATTAACTAATCAAAAAATTTAATAAATACGTAAAATAAATGATTTACAAATATGATTGAACTCATTCAAAAGAATAAAAAAAGAAGAAAAAAAAAGTTTTAATTCCAAAAGTCACGTAACATATGAGTATTTCATAAGTGATCACAATACCACATTTCTCGATTTATCCACAATGTTCAAAATAAAGGAAAACTGATTTATAACACTAAAGGCTCGACTAAAGAAAGAGGGCACTAAATTAATCATTAGCAAGCAATAATAATTACTCGATACGTCATTCTAATTATTATTTTGGAGTCATTAGATTCCAATTCAATCATAGATTTAAGACGTGTATGAAAAATTTGAATTCAAATAATATGTTCTTAATGATTTCAAGTTGTGACTTACTAATTGATCATTTTTGTATTAGAGTTGATGAATAATCAAAGTACTAAATTTAGTCAAAATTAATTGTAAAGCAACTGCGCAATAGATCTACTTAATTTTCAAGCCTTTTTTATAATTTCAATTTTTTTTATTTTATTGAAATAGAAAAAAAAAGAGAAATTATATGCATATATTTTATTTCTTATTTATATATATGATATAATCTCCATTCATGATAATTCAAACACAATTTCATTCAAAAAAAAATAGATAAACTATTGTGTATTTATATATTTTTTCCATTAGCTCATTTAGACCTTAAAGCCAGCATATTATTAAGTTACCGAATGCATATTATATTATATTATTTATATATATTTAATTTTTTATTTTTTGTTCCAATCAAATAATTCAAATAGTATTGTCGAAAATATTTTCCGTGAAAGCGAAATGTGTCGGCTAAGCCAGCGCATGGCATTTGTGTGATTGTGTGTGAAAAGGGTGTCGATTTTTTGAAATACTGGAGAACAGCTGCGGGGTCAAAGGTCAAACAAAAATTAAATTCGTTGGTGGGCAAAGGGATAATCCAAATCCGGTAATATATCCCTGACACAATTTGGTGCCTAACACTGCACACCACATCATTATACTATGCCTCGTTGTGTGTCGTATGCATCAATTAAATTATTATTCGACTGGATATGTACTAATTAACTTATAAATTATCCTATAAAATAATGTTGCTATTTATTTTTTGCATTAAAAAAAAAGGGGTAAGAATAAACTATCAGCATAACAATTCTCTTTAAAAATAATTATAAATTTTTTTTACCATCATAGAATATCTAATTTAAATCATACTACTTAAAAAACGAACACATTATTATAACTTCATTGAAACATTGGTCAATCAAAACTCCCCCCCTTGTCCAAAGCCTCTCTACCACAATGATTGATTCATAAATTATTATTGCAAATGAATTTGAACACATATTCTTCTATGAAAAATAATGAGTTCTGCCCAATTAAGCTACGACCTCATTAGTGTTGTTATTAGTTAATTAAGTGATATTATATATATATATATATATATTGGTTTGTACGTGCAGACATCCACTTAGAATTGTTATAACATTAAAAAAATATAATATTTTAGATATAAAGTTAAAATAAAAATATAAAAACTATCACTAATAACATATATATTGAGTGACAATAGGTTTTATTTTTATCACAATATGGTTTAATAGTAATAAGAACATGTGTTTTAAGTTATCGCATTTGGTAATTAATGACACACCTATAAAACAATCTGGTGACAATAAAAATTATCATTATAATTTGTGACAATAAAAATTATTATTATAATTTATAACAAAACTTTTATTGTCACTAGGTTTTTTGTAGTGCTAATTATCAATAATAATCATTTAAACACTATTCTTGTTACTATTAAATTTACAAAAATTGTTAATATGATGAAATAAATTTTTCTATCATCTTATATATAATTTGCGACAACTTGTACATTGTTTTTTATTATTTTGTTACTAATTTTTTTCTTGTAGAGCAGACCCATACATGAAGGTCTGAAGCTGATGTTATTAGGTGAATTCACCACTCAACGTCCTTGCACTTATGTGTAGTGACGGATCTAGAAATATAAGTATGAAAGAGCCAAAAACTATAAAAATATAAAAATTTTAAGCATAAGTTTTACATTTTACCAACGCAGGATGTACTATCTATATTAAAATTGAACACAACGATCATTTATAATATAAATTCATTAGTAATTGAATCATTATCGAAAACTTTTGTAATATCATTTTTAATATAATTAACTGAGCAGTTGACTAAAAACTTATTTTTCATTTTACCTTTTAGCCTCTTTTTTCATAATATTTATAGCCAGAATTTATTTTTTTACTTGTAGCTGTTGAAATACAAAAAAATTCAAAAAAGTCTTTTTAATATATTCATTTAATTACTTTTGTCTCTTTGTTTTAATCTTGTTAAAGTCAAAATGATGAATTTTAATTATTTTGCAAGTTCTTAAGGTTCTTTTTAACTAAACTCCTATACATTTTTCTCACACAAATAGAATGAAAATACTCTAATGAGTTTAACCTAATTAAAATCTTCATTTGATTACTTGATTGCGAATATAGATTTAAAAACTTATTTTGAGTTTATAAAATTATTTTTTTATTGTTAATTAAAAATCAATTAATTTAATACAATAAATGTCAATAACTAATGTCAATTAAAAAATAATTTTTTAATTAATATAAATAATGTATTCTTTTAAAATTTAAATTTAAATTAATTATTATTATTAAAATTTTTAATATATATAATGCACAAACACACACAAAAAGCTGGGGGCATTGGCCAACGCGAAATTTTTTAATATATATATATATATATATTATATTTTTAATTGATTCATATTCCATTTAGATGCAAATTAAAGGACAACACGAAATTCCCTCGTTTATTCCATGCTCATCTTGCACATTGTACTAATCACATGGTTGTAAGCTGCTGTGTGCACCGTTTTTGAGAAATATTAAGGGAGTGTTTGGCTATGTTTCCTCGTAACAATATTAGTTTAAAAAAATATAATTAAATATATTTTTATTTTTTATTTAAAATACACATTTTTCAGTATATATATGCATATTATATATTATTCTAATAATAAAAAAATTACTCAATTTTATTTTTGTTCTAAAAATTCAATAAAAATATATTAATTTGACAATTACAATAAAAAATATTTTTCCTAAAATATCAACAAATATATCAAAATATAACTTTCACATTCTTTCAAAACGCATAATAAAATAAAATAAAAAATATTACCAAACATTCCCTAAACTACTTCATATCTGACAGCACCTAATGTTATTGACTTAATTGATCAGTAGTACAACCTAAAATTTATTATTATTATTTTAAAAAAATAAGATCATGGTTGATTTCCTAACTACACCAATACTGCTAAGATTGCATAGTTTTTGTTAATAGACAACCCAATTAATTAATACACATACCACAAGTTAATTCTTTATTTCTTCTATTATTTTCCCTTAATTTGGAAAGTGTTAATTTATTAAAATCATCTTAGCAAATTAAATTAAATGATTCCTTAACAAAACTAAGAGAGTTGAAAAAAAGTAAAGGTTAGCAAGGTGAGATATAATATAATCTTTTTTTAAGTATATTTAAATATATTTGAATTTTCATTTTAACAATTAACACCGCTTGGTTAGTTGGTCAATATACATGGGTTTTTGACAATTTTAAAACATTAATTCTATTGTTTAGATAGTGGAGGTATTGAGTTTGAAGTTTCAATTAGTTGGATACGGTAGAAGTATTAATTTTGAAATTTGTAATTGAATTTCTTTAGAGATGCATTAAATTTTAGACATTACAAAGTCATATTAAATGATGAGAGGATATTCTTTCCTTGGTTCTGTTTTTATTTTTCCTTTTCTTTTTTTAGTTACAATTTGTTATTATTATTATTATTTTCTTCATGTTTCACATATTATAGAATCTTTTATTAGACTTTGGTGTTAACTATTAATAGTTATAATCAACCACTTCAATATTCAAGGACGACCTAAAAATGAGAATTGGGGGAGCGTAAAAGTTATAAAATATAAAATATAAATATAATTTTTTTAATTTACAAAAGTCAATAATTAAATCAATGTTAAAATATTAGTAATATATTTCTTAATATAAATAATTAAATAATTGAATAAAAGTCATCTTTCATCTTAGTTCTGACCTTGTCCTTGACAATATTTTTGACGAAAAAAGTTCTTTTAATCGTAGATGTTGAAAGACAAAAAAAAATTCATAATTTTTTTTTAAAGCATGGACTTGTGAAATTTTGAGTTTACAAAATTAAAATACATAAAAATTTAATTGATTAATTTTAATTTTTGCCTTTAATTAAAAATAAATTAATTCAATCCAATAAATCTCAATGATGACTTTTATAATTTAAGGCCCAAAAAAGAAAAAATTAATTTTTTTAAAAGACTAATGAATAATAATTAAAAAGTAACTACTTTTAATAATATTAAATGGTCTACAATCTTTTAAAATTGAATTATTTAAATTAAATATTATTAAAAGAGCAAATATATATATATATATATATAATAAGTTGGGGGGACTAGGAACAACTGTCCCTGTATTAGTGGATGTTACTATTTAATTAATTGAATAACACCGTTTTTTGTATTTACTTACCTAAGATTTATCGTTTAAGATTTAAATTTAAATGACTTAAATACATATGTATGCATGTAAAATTTAAAAAAATAAAAAATAATAATAAAAAAATAAAAACAGAAACAAAAACAAAATTGTCCAACTTATTTGTTATCTTTCCACACGGAATTTGTCCTGCTCTGTCGGTTGACAAAGTTTTGCGTGCAATTCCGCCGGTGGATGTAATAAGTTTTAACAAAATTCTAAAAGAGTTAGGTTGGTGAGTGGGATCAGGACAAAGTCTATTTAATTAAATTTGTGTTTGGCTAAGGCCCATTTGATTTTATTTTTTATTTTCATTATTTTGAAGATTTAAAAAAGTAGTTTGTGAAAATGAGTTTGTATTTGAATAGATTTTTGAAAAAATAATGATTATATTGAATTTAATAAGTTGTAGGTAGAAAGAAACAATATATAGATTATTAAGAAATGTATTTTGAAAATAAAAATAATTTTATATGAAAATGTGTAAAAAATTATATGTTTCCATTTTTAAGTGGTAGAAAATATGAAAAGAGGGTTTGGAAATGTAGCCAAATGAGGCCTAAATTTTGTATCCATTAGAAAGAAAAGAACAATTATGCTCATGTTTTCTTATGATTATATATTCATCTATGTAATTAGATGAATTGATTGCTGGATGGCCATACCAAAGTCCCACAAATCATTGGTCTATGTCCTTAAAAAATTTACGATTCTAACACTATGTTTTTCTTTATTGAATATTGTAATCAATGGGCTTGAGTGTATTAGTGCCTAATGATTAGTCCTCAATAAGTTTCACTTATGGCATTAATGTTTCTCCATATATAATCATAGTTGCTTGCCCAAGTAACAATATGACATAAGTATCTGATGGTAGGAAATATTTTTAAAAAACATAAAACTTCCTCAGTTTGTTAAAATAATTAATATATCTTCAAGATCTGCATCTTTTTCATGGATAAATCACTTGTTAAATGAGGAATCTAAGAGTTTGTTAGGTTCGAACTCATAATCTCACACTTTATGTGTGAAATTTAAGTAATTGAACCAAATACCACTTGACAATAAGTGATGAAATGAATTACAAAGCTAGAGTTTTCATTTATCAAGATCTTATCTAATGTCATTTTATATTCTTCATATAGATCTAAGATGTATCTGAATTACATCATCTCTTAATAGTCTCCTTCAAAATTTAAGATTGATCAAATTCAAAATCAATACAAATGAACCTATTCGACCTACAGACTGTAGATCTATAAATAAATAAATAGATCCCTTATCAATATCATCCTCTTGCACAATTGCTCATGCTCAAAAAAGTTAGAGGAATCAAGAGGGGGACATAGCCGCCCACCTCAAGTCTATATGAGGTTAACAAACGAAATCAAAAATTAAAAATTTGAGAATAAAATTAAATTTTTACAAACATATAAACTAATTTCATTATTTTTAAAAGTAAAACACATTTAGAATTTAAAACACACACATAATATAGTCTCATATGTCATTCTACTCTCTCCATCCTTGATCATATCATATGTGTATATATATATATATAACTACATCACCATTTTAAAAATAATAAATTTTTTCCCATTTCGCATAAACTTAATCTCTTTTTCAAATTTAAAATTTTAAACATATACTTATCTACATAAATAAGAATTACGCAATATTTTCTAGACTAGAGATATTGATAGCCCTATCCAAGAAAAAGATGTGTAGTGGCAAAGCATGTAGCTGTGAGTGCAAAACATTGAGCTAAATGTCAATAAAGATATAATAATAATCAGTGAAAGAGTTGGAGGGGCAATCATCGCCATTTTGATTATCTTTTTTTTTGGCTTTTTTTAACCTTTTTCAGATACCAAATGTCTGCATTGAATCTTTATGGCAATATATTTTCTCATCACTGCCTTTCTAAAGTTTGATCATAAAAAGGGGGGTGGGGCTACCACCCTAATATGAGAGTAGGCTGTGACTAGGTTGTGGGGCCACACCTCAAATATTACAATCCACCTCCATCTGTCAATGACACCACTCATCAATTTGTACTTGAGTTCAACATGTCATGCCCCTAATTGGTTAAAAAAATAGTTTTTCTACGGGAAAATTGCAATTTGAATTTTCAGGACATAGGATAGAACTTATAAAGATAATTAAATTTAATGTCATACATTATATAATTGTTGTAACTTCAATTCCTCTTGTTAACTTTGGCAAGTTCCTTCAACTTTAGTTCTTTGAAAAAATGGCCCTCAATTCTAATAAAATACGATTAGAAAGATTGCCCCAATCCAAAATTTTTCTCAAAATTTCAACCTTGTTGACTAGGCAATATCAAGAAATTTGGGGGTCGTTTGGTTTCATTCTCACAGCTCATTTTTATTTTCAAATGAAAATATATGATGAAAAATTAGTTAGAAAAAATAAATTTGAAAATAAGTTGTGTTTGAAAGTATTGTTTAAAATTATAAATTTATATATGTGTGAAAATTATATGTATTTGGATATTAAGTATTTTTATATTAACAATTGTGTAGTTTTTGGATTTGAATTGATGATGTGATGTGTCATTGTTTAAAAATAATAATATTATGATTTGTATGTGAATTCAAATTCAAATTTGAATTTAAATTTGAATTTATAATATTTTTGTTGTGAATAATGTATAAAAAATATTGAGAAGATAAAAAATGATTAAGATAATGATAAGAGTTGAAAAAAGAATGAAAATGGAGAGACAATATGATAAAAAATATTTTAAAAAATAGTATAAATAGTAATAATTTTCTGTTTTTATTTTCAAGTAAAAATAAAAATGACTTGTGAGATTGAAATCAAACAGCCCCTGGCGTTATGTGCAACCTTTCTTTGAGAAAAACAGAGGGTATCCTCTCTCCAACTTAAAAGGCGAAGCACATCTGCAGTTTTTTGAGGCAGGTCCTGTCTTAATTATTGAAGTGAAAAAAACAAAACATATGTTGCCGTCTACTATCTTTACAATGCTGTGCAAATTTAGTATCGTAATTTCAAAAATTATTAATTTTAATCCATATATAATCACACTATTAGGACTGCAGTCACTTCAATTCAACTAATGATTAAACTGACCATAAGAACCTCTAAACGAGGAAATTACTCAACCACTACCGAGTAGATCACTGTTTCTGCAACATAGGAAAAACAAACCAAAATTCTTCAGAGGTTCCAGGCTGTTATAAACAGTGTCCAACTAAAACACTGAGCAAAGACTACAGAGTTTGTCAAGGTATTAAAAAACATGCCAAAATACAATATTGTTTCAGGACTGGGAAATGCTACAGAAACAGAGATGCAACAAATCAAAAGTTACTTTCAGAACGGCATGTCCTGAAAACTTCGCCCCGCATAACATCTATTGGCATGTGTTCATGAGTATACTTCTCAGGACCAAGATACATGCCTGTCTTATCAAGAAGATGAAGCCCTTCTTCCCTACCAAATCTCGAAGAGTAGAGTTTGAGGTACTCGATGTCCTAGAAGACACCCACAGAAACATGGTCACCAAAAGCCATATAAATGGTGATAACAGCTTAAGCCTCAACAGACTGTGTGAGAACAAATTTGCAAATTTTGGTTTAACAAAAAAGAAGAAGAAGAAGAAGAAGAAGAAAAATCATGTATTTGTTACACACGCGTTTGCAATCTAGGAAAAAACATTTTAGGAGGCATCAAATCTCACGATGTAAGATACATATTGCTCTAATGCGTTGGATATATCAGTTAATGCTGTAGGAAATGACAATCAAAACACATTTGCAAGTTACAAATTGTATTTGTCATAATCGATTGGCATGAATAGATGAGCAATGAAGAATCAATGAGGGCTGCAAACCCAGAAATTTAATTCAAATAATTCAGAACTTTGCCGACCCACAATGAGAACAATAGAGTACAGAAAAATAAGAATAATACAAAACGTTCAATTAAGGCATTGTCTAGATAATCAAACATCAAAAGGCACCTGTAAGCCACTTAAGAGCCGCTCTAGTCGTAAAGAAGCAACAGGTTCTTGCGAAGATGAGAAAACTTGACCAGGGTAATACAAGACCCCATCGCCTGGAGGGAGTCCTCGCCTAAACCTAATCTGGAAAAAAAGAATATATGGGATTGTCAAAGATCTGACGAATAATTGTAACAAATATTTTGATCAAACTATCCAATTTAAGGTGAAGATCCAATAACCTCAGCACTAGGAACTGTAGCTTTTTCATAGCAGTTGGCACCCCAGTATAGGAAGCCTGTTCCACCTTCTTTCCATACACGCCACATTACTGCACGGTGTTGTGTGCCTCGCATTCCCAAGTGCCAGTTAGGATGAGGATCTGATGGTCCCATGCACACGTATGTCCACCATTCCTTTATACAGTTTGTGAATCAGATTCAAGAAAAGTACATGAAAATGATGATTGCTGCATGAATGAACCTTTGCCCCAATTCATATTATTATGCAGTTATAAATAGAAATATTACTTGCTATCTGGTCTAGCACATGAATACTTTTAAGTTCTCAGCCAGATTTGAGGCTGTGACTCCTACCTTCTCTCCTTTACAGAAGTTAAGCCTACAACAACTTCCATCATTTTTGGATATTCAGCAGTTAAAAGTTAGATTCAGATATCTCCTACTACAACTTTGTACCTAAGCATATTTATTCATTAACATCTACACAATCTCCATCACAGACAGTTATACGTTACACAGTTAAACAACATTAATGTTAAGAACTTCACATTAATCAGCATTTCACTTCATTGTAGCAGTCCAAATACGCCATATTCTGAAGGGATTAAATTTTTTGAACCCAAGTGCATTCCTTTGATCTTCACCTCCAATTCGGAAAGGTAGGATTAAGTACTTCCGCAGATCAAGCCTAATTCTAAATAACCTTATGGATATAGCCAATTACATATTCGCTGTTGCTACCCCACCAAGAAGTTTTTCTCTTGAAGTCACAGACAATTTTGAAACCAAAGTAGAAGAGTTTCATCAAACATAGAGCCCCAGCAGATGGAGTTAAAGTTTATAAGTGGAACTGTAGAAGGACAAAGTTTTTCCAAGAAGAATGGAATTTATTTAGGGAAAAAGCCGGATTGTCTATTACCTCGCCATTTTCAGGCTGTATTTCTGCAATGATATCCCTTGCCAGATCTTCACGGTTTCCAATTACCCACTCACTGTAAGGACAAAAGTGGTGTTTTGTAAGGTTTTTAGGGCAATGGACACTGTGACAACTCAAGATGCACATTATCCAGCAATCTCAATTCAAATCTACTATGCTTACCACTTCTAATAGCAAAAAAGGATCATATAAATAATGTGAGAGGGAAGACAATAATGAAAATTCTAGACTGATATTGATACAATTTCAGCATTTAAGACCAAAAGGGAACTTCGGACTCCAACTGAATGTACTCAGATTAATAGTTGACATATATAGAGATGGAGACTAAAAATATATTACAACCATGTTGGAATGAGCAAAGAACAATACCTTGTACAAAATATTTGGGTGTGAGGCCGAAGAAACTCTGGAACTTTGAGAAAAGCTTCAAAGTTGTTAGAAGCCAGAGGTGCATCACTTGGACCTGCATTAAGTTTAAAGCCCAACTAAGGAGTGAGACATCTCATATGCAATGTCATAGATAGTGCGAGAGAGTTCCTGGAGGTAATCTCATATGTAACAAAAAAGTTAGAACAGCATGATATTAGAGCAACTAGAGCTAAGCTAGCCTCTGTACTTTTCTTTTTACACTTGGAAGGCTCAAAGTTTGTAACAATCACAGAAAGACGTATGCCTAGGTTATCACCACTAAACTTGGGAAAAAATCACTGCATATGGTGGATCAGTAGAACAAAAACTTAAGTACATGTTCTGTGAACTCCAGTACATGTTCACAAGGTATGATTTAAGTTCAACTATACATGAAAGTGCACATCTTTTGAACCCTAATATTACACAAATCAAGAACTTGCTCAACTGATCATCAGTGATTCACCAAGAACCATTTATGCATTCACTTCACCTCAAGTTCTCAAATGAATTCTCACCTTCACGTATCATTGTTACTGTGAGATGTAGATTAGTATTGGCATGGTCAAGGACTCTTATAAGTTTAATCTGACGCCTTCAACGTCAGCAATTGAAATCTGAGCCATCTTGCTCCAATTAGTGCCTAGGTAAAGCTCACCAATGATCAACAACAACTCCATATTTGGCCAAGTATGCATAAAAGTTATACTCAGTGCATTAGCAGAATAGTGAAACATTTAGGCATTGGATAGAATGTTCACAATATACGACTCAGTCTCAGGTCTGTTTTGATTGGAATAAAATCTAGGATTTGGATTCCCTCTGTCACATATTGCCTTATGTAAAATCCCTGCAAGCTAGATTTACAAAGGGAAACTTGGTTCTGGAAGCCTTTGGATGCAGAACAAGTCAGATATCTGAATTCTTTTACCATAGAATTTTCTAGCCCATTTTGGACCATTCGGTTTCAGATTGTTTTCTTCCCCATTTTTATTTGATGAAATATCAAGCATGATACTCTTTATGATGATTTGTATTACAGACTGCTGAATTAAGGCAATAGTAATGTCCTTTAAATACATTTTTTATTAGCCAAACAAACTTCTATATCTAAGTTAAAATAAAAGCACATTGAGGAAGTTCTTGCAAATTTTAGGAAATCGGAAAGGAAGAGAAATGCTCACCGCAGTAGTAAGTAGTCATAATACGGGCATCAGGTGCATAAGCATGAATCTCACTTGCCATGCTGCGAATAGCTTCATAATGTTCTAGATTCAGCGGCTGGATGTGATAGCATTACAACCCAAGAAGCAGAAACGAAACAAGTAAAAGGAAAAAAGAAAATGTTATCAGAGCATGACGACTCAAAAGGCATATACAAATTCAAGAGTTGAATCTTTTACTTATGCAAGCATGTCGAGGCTTACAGACCACAAAAGTTACAAAAGGACACTAAGAGAGGATGAGTTTGACATTCCACATATTTATGTAAACATTCAGTTGGAGAAAGAAAACTGAGAGAGCATAAAGCAAATAAATTAAATTCTATAGAGATTTATACTACATATAAATACCCATTTCTTTGATGTCAAATTTTTGTTCATAACAAATGGAGGTATAGATTAAACTTTCCCCAAGTATCACTCTTTCTTTTTCTTGCAGCTTTTGAAACGACCAGAACAAGTTCATGGGATATCAACATCCTTCAATTCTATTTCATTCCTTTCTTTCCAGTTCTTTCCAAACACACCATCTCCAAAAATTTCCAGAATAAAACTACAGTTTCTAGGAAATGTAGAAGCAAACCCATCACTACAAATATACCACCCCAAAAACATAAGAGGCAAATATAGAAGATGCAAGATATCACATGTGTAGTCAGCCTGCAATCTCCCATTCTCACCTCATCCCACAGATAGAAGTAGGCTTTTCTCCAATGGCTTTTCGTTCTTAACATCTCAACTTCTCTTTGCACAAAGTCTTTTGCTGTATCGCCACTAACAGACATTAAGAGGCAAATATAAAGTAATCAAATTTAAATAGCACAAAACACTAGCTAGAATTAGCTGGAGTTGAGGGGGCGACTGTATGCATACCAGAGGACTACTGGACTATATGGCACAGCGTATGCTGCAAGTCTGGGATCAGATAAATACTCATCTGATTTTGGATGATCAGCTGCAGCAAAAATGGGAAGGAAATTAATTATACCAATGTCAAGAAAACCATAACTAATTATGAGCAGCATCAACTAACAATGTATGGACAAGTTGTACAGTTGTACTTTGTGAAACACACACGGAGTTTAAGATAATATATGCTTAATATCCAAAAGAGCTAGGCTGGAAGAAGTATTTCAATTACTGAAAAGCATGAGTTGCAATCCAAGTCTAACAGAATACTTGTTTCTTGTACAAGTATATTAAGAAACATATCATATCATGATTTGAGAATGCCTATCTTATTACCTGGCCAAGGACAGGTGTAAGTCAGAACTCGCATACTTTCACCCCACCTGCAGAAGTATGGGCTGATTTTATATTGAAGCAGCCACTTAAAATGCTGATCCAGTACCTCATACCACTTGCTACTTCCATGTTCAACACCAAAACGGTCTTCAATCACAGTATCAGATATCTGCTCATGACTAAGGAAGTTCATGCTCATCTACATTTTGCTTTCGTTTATGTTAACATAGAGAACAAGGATCCTGGAAAAATAAATGGAAATGATATAACTTATATCAAATTTTAATATAGTTCATGTAGTGTGCTAGCCAGAGAATTTTTGAGAAATTAACTTGTGCAATCTAAACTGCAAGCATCAAATTATAATAGACGAGAGCTCCTATGTGCAAAGCAGGAATAAAGTAAAAGAGGGAGAAGATTGGCAGACAGTTGCACAGGGAACCCCAAAACAACATGAAGAAAATAGCATCTGGTAAACATGAATTTTAATTTCTCTCAAATTTAACATTTGCAGCAAACATAATTGCAGGATACACCAATAACAGCTGGAAGAGAGGGTGTTACTGGAAGAGTGAAATCCCAGACTGTCAAGCTTAATTTAACCCGAATAGAAAGGTTTGTAAAAGCATCCTCATCCATCATGTCCGCTGACCCATTATCTAAATAAAATTCAGAAAATGATGGGGATAGAAGTACTTTTCTCAAAGATGAAGATGCAGATTTCACTCTCTCCACCTGAAAAAGGAAAAGAAAGAAGAATTAGGAGGAGCTCACAGAAGCAGTGGGGAGAATCCTTGGGTTAAAGAAAAAGTCTGATGATGATCTTAAAATACCCACCACTTCACCCAATTGTTTTCCATCAATGGGCTCCATGACATCAAGACAATTCCTTAATTCTTTGTAAAGTTGATGCCTCTCAGCTTTACCCACAGCTTGGGCACTAGATCTGCAATAAGTCAGAAAGATAAATATTTATAGTAATTCTGCGCTAGTCCTTTGTTAACATAAGAATTAATAGAGTAACAATGAACTTCAAAATTTCAATTCAACAAAACTAATATTTAACCAACGCAAAGGGTAAAGATTATCACTCGGTGTCAACTCTGGTAGCTGTAATTATGAGTTCTCCTTCATATTGACCTGGGGACTGTGCATTTGGGACATCGATTGAAACCCAAATTGCAGTTGTTTCTCTGCAAAACAAAAACATCATTTACCATCTTTTATGTGTCATTTAAAATTCAACCTTGAATAAGTTGGCCAATCCTTATTTTAAAATAAAAGATATTAATACCCAGGAAAAAGGCTCAGTTGGGATATTGGCATTTCAAGAGGCACAAGTGCATCCGGAACGCCTAAAATGTTCACTACTCGCCTCACTGTCAATGATTCACTGACTACCAATCTGTGTACAGCCAAAAACATCAGCAGCATTAACCTTGCATTGCACGCCCCATAAGAGAATTAAATCTGAATAGGTAAGTAGCAAACCTATCACCAGAAGTGGAGCACAGATCATTACATTGCACCTGTACAGTTCCAGCTATAGAAGATCCAGCCCAAGAAACTTTTGGACGTAGAGCTATTTGAACACTTTCCCTCTCATTTCTTGCTGCTAGAAGAGATATCTTCAAGGTAAACCATGTTAGCTAGAAGGCATGAACAAAATAAAAACATCATATAACATTTCATGATTCTTGTAAATTGCTCGGTGCATCTAGCACATTAAAAGCATTTGGTAGCTAAATAGTCCACAGGGAACTAAAAGGGAACAGAAGCAACATGGAAAGACAAAAGTATTTAGCTGCAAAGGCAATGATCAAGTTCATTAACATGAGTCTTAAGGGTGGCCAAAGGAACATAAAATGTTCTAAAACCAAACTGAACTGGCAAGTTCGACCGGATCCTGGAATTGGCCTAGCTCAGTTGGGCCTGAAAAATGAGTGGAATTATAGACTGCAAATGCGAGAAGTAGTAATAACCGGTTAAAAAACGAAAAGGGGGTTTGACCTTCAGTCCTCTGTCCCTTCCTTCTTTTCTATGAAGAAAAATTGGAAAACTGGACTGAGGTTAGGCAACAAAATGCAGCGCCTCCACTGTAGTGAGGCGTTGGTAAATCAATTCAATTGAACAATTAAAACTTCTCCAAGAGAAGGATTGGCAGGTCGCGCTTAGATACTCTGGAGTTGAGTCCCAAGGATGCGGGAAGAACCACTGGTGGTTAATTCCTCTAGTTCATGGGTGAAAGATGGAAAAAGTAGGAGTTTAGACAGGTATTTGACGGTGTTCTTGACTCTTGGCCAATTGATGGTTAGTTACTTAGTAAGGACTGAGGTTTTGCAGGATTAAAAAAGGAATGTGCACAAAGGAAGCAGACTGGGACAGAAAGGAAGACACACAGAGAGGGAGGATAGATTTTGGGTGCAAAGAAGATGAGTAAAGTTAGGTAAACAATAAGCGAACAGACCACCTTAGTTGGAATACAATTTGGAAAAGAATGGTCCTATTATTTCATTATTTCATTATTTTAACTACTTCTAATAAGAAATTAAATATTATATTGTTACGATAACTTCACAGCAGTTAAGCATCGAACTAGTAGCAAAAAGCCCATCACTTGTGCCTCTGTTCTGGTTTCCAAAACAGTACTTAAAAGATACAATTTAATAATATATAGAATCAGTCAGTTGATCCAGAATGCTTCAATAGTAATTGCGAGGAAAGCACATGACATCTAGTTAGTTCTTGATGATATAGAAGGGCTATTAAGGCTTGATTCAGCCCTCGGGCTCTCATTGCAAATTGGTTAAACAGCTATCAAGTAAGGCAGGTTTGCAAATCCAAATATCCTACTGTCATCCGTCCATATGGAATGGAAAGTTAACTTTTACTTCTTCATATAATTTAATCTCCCTGGAGAAAGTAACTCGCCATGGAAATGGGAATTCAGATGAAGTGCCAAGATACAGCATTCATTTCAGGTCATAGACAATGAGGATCTGAGGCTGCAGCCATAAAGAGAGCTTACATGTATAGGGAGAGTCCAATGGAGGAGTCCCATGTACACATAAATTCAATATGAATGCCAATGTTTTTATTGTAACAATATTTTTTGCGCACTCCATAGTGCCTTGATTTATTAAATCATCCAAAAAAAATAGCTGCACAATTGGAAGTGGAAAAACATAGTTTGTCTAAACTTACAGGCTCCAATGTTCGAGGCATGTCCTGTGGCCCAACATTTGCTGAACTCGGCATGCACCACACATGCACCAGCTCTGAAGAATGAACTTTCAGAGGATCAATCGAATCCTTCAGTAAATTTGGATCACGCAAACCACTTTCACTCCATCCATATGCTGTCCCACCACCTGCAATGCCTTCAACTGGTGGCACCATCATCTCCTGATGATCCCCTATATAGAACACAACCATACATAACTTGTGCTTATTCAGCCCACCCATCCGGGCACGATTATTCAACAGGTAAACTAATTAAGAGATAAAACCAAAGAGACTGCCGTGGAGGGAATTCCTCCACAATATCATAAAAATTTGGCACAACAAATACACCGTAGGCCTTATCATCAAAAATATATATTCTCAACCCATTATGTGCTAAAATAATTGGCATCTACACACCATCAATTTTAGCATAAGCATCTCCAGGAACTTTACAAAGAAAAGGGAGAAAAAAACAGAATCATCCTTTCACCGAAAAGATATACTCTGCTGCTTTCTCCACTTCAATCCATCAACATTATTGACAATAACTTTCTCGCAATCATGAACCGAAAACATGGGTTCCTAACCATCATATAGCAAAATAATCACTGAAAGCAATAACCCCTAAAGGAAAACACCCAAATATCAATTATCAACGCCGAAAGAGTAGAGACGATATTCCCCATGCACCCAACCAAGTTAACTGGAGAAAAATATACAATTACGATAACAAATTTTACAAATACACAACCAAACCACTAACCAGAGTTTTCCATTGCCGCGATTCCTGAATGCAAATTTGGAGACAATTCCTTGCTAATCTAAGTTTTATTCTCGAGTACAGGCTGTTTCCAAGTAAATTAGAGCAAATTTCAACAATAATCACGATTTGATTGGATTTGTAACGTAGTGAAATGAATTGATGAGGATGCGTGTCATTAACAGAATGAATAAGAAAAAGCTCGGGAAAACGGAAAAGTGACGCCGGCGCTCCAGAAACTGCTAATTGCAGTCCTCAATCCTAACTAAGTTAAGAAGCGTTTGTCAACTTTATATAAAAAATGTGTTTTGAGGTTTATATAAGATGTTAAAATCCATTATAAGATGCTAAATATTTTACTCTAGGGAAAATTTTAGTCTGTTTAGATCAAATAATTTTTTAAAATTTATAAAATATTAGTAATAATAATTTTATAATTAATATGATTTAAATAAGTATGTTTGTTAAATTTTTCTGAAATAGCTTGAAATCCTAGAATTTTATCTTGAAAATTTATAAATTCTTTTTTCATAAGCTGAATGAAATATTTTACAAACTTTCAAATAATTTATAAAATATTTAGAGTATGTTATAAACTTACCCAATATCCTATAAATTCAAAAAATTCTGTTCAGAAGCTTTAGCAACCCATAATGTAGATTTTAAGATTATAATTATGATTTTATATTGGTGCTACAAATAAGGCCTTTTTTTTCTTTCTTTCTCTCTCTTTCTGAGCTTCAAACATAAAATACAAATGCCACGCAATTAAATCAATTGATCATTCAATTTATTTATTTTTATTCTTGTAATAGTCTTTTGTACTTAAACAATGACTGTACCCTTTTTTGGATAATATCAAGTTTAGGCATTTTAGGGGTTGATGGATAATGAACGAGATAAATCAAATTGCTTAAAATGATTGAGAATATTTATTTCCAATGGTTTGTAATTTTAAATAAAATGATAATATAATATAGTAGTAGAGTGAGTTGAATAAAATATCATAAATTTGAATTTTACGACAATTCACCTATAAAAAAGAATTTCACACGCTAAATTCCTACCACATATACAAGTAAAATGCGTATTAGAGATATTGATAATTTAATATTTTTAGATGAGGTGGTTTTTCAATAAAAATTTTAACAGTATTTCAGAGAGAGAGAAGGGGGAAAAGGGAGGAGGAGAAGGAAAAAGTCCATAATTGCTACATTTGATGAATCAGCAACATTAATGTTCACGACTACTTCAGCTTCAAACCAAACACAGCCCAAGTAATGAGACAAAAAAGTCCTTCTTTCATACTAAGTAACATTTGACTTCATCTTACATAACAAATCTAGAGACCAGAATTTGTTCTTTGACCACTGTTCAAGTGCATCTTAGCATACGAACATCAATTTGAGAGTTCTATGAGAAAAACTGAAGGTAAAATGTATGAGAATTTGAACACAAATTAGTGAACTGCTGTTAAACTGAGAAAAACAGAAGGTAAAATGTATGAGAATTTGAACACAAATTAGAGAAACTGCTGTTAAACTGTGATGTAGACTTCATTACTCGCTGGCCCTTTCCTCCACGTGACGATGGGATGCTATTCAATAGCAGAAGCATATACTTCAATGGAGGTGCCTAAAAAAATATATAAAGAAGGAGAAATAAAAAAGCAAAAGAAGATATGCAGTGAGCATGAGTATACTGAACTTGGCAAGCCAAAAGAAAAAACAAGTTAGTTTGTTTAAGGAGGTGCCTAAATAGAAACTGAGAAAGCTACCAATTTTCTAGTTTAAGCCATTATCAATGGGTCTTTGCTTCAACATGCAGTCCACCTGTATGTTCTGAAGAATTGAAGAACAACAAGAAAAATCTACAGAAACAAAGACGAATCCAGGCAATTGACCGTTCCCTAAGCAGGCAACAAATTGTTTGGATGGAAAACTTTAAGTTAGCAGTTTTAAGGAAAGGTGTCAACTCCATGCCTATAAGATGGTGACAACAAAGGATTCTTACTCATTTCCACATTAGCCAAACAAATTCTAATTGACAAATCCAAACTAGTTTCCACATAGATGAACAGTTCCACTAATAAACCAACATGGAAAGATGCCCCTAAGTTGGGATCAGGGCTGGGAGTTAGATTGTGTGATGCTGAAGATTTCACCAAGAAATGTATTCACACCATTAGAAAGGGAAAACAAAGAGCGTGTATTTGCAGTGGAAGACAGAGTAAAAACACTTGCAAATGAAGTTAATCTATTAAAAATATATATATATATATATATATATATTAAGATATCAGAATACTTTATGCATCTTTAGAATTTGAATTTTGAAATGCAATTCAAATATTTCACCACAATTTTGCTAATCCTCAGTGTTGATACCCAATGATAAAAGCATTTGGTTATATTTCACTGCATTATGGTAGAGCCAGAGTTTTTGAATTAACTATATACTAGTAGTATTCTTCTAAGAAGTGAAACTTGGAAACCTTTACTCAAAGCCTTGAATTCAAACCTAAGTCACAATGTTGGTTACTTCAAGGTGTTTCTCACCATTTATAACGTGCTTCTACAGGACAGAGCCAACAGAACCAAGAAAATCCATGTATAACCTCAACAATAGCTCCAATGATATTAAGATAGTATATTAATGATAGTATCCTCGTAATAATCACTATCCATGCAAACCAAAGAAACTAGCAATAGCAATATATTTGTATAGAGTTCATCATTTCACAACAATGCACCTTATCATTCCTAGTCACAAAAATGTTCACAACCACGTCGAGCATTTAAATACCTTGAAATGACCTTAACATTCACAACAAACAAAACACATGAATTTCTCCGTCGAATTTTGAAAGAAAAAACAGAACCAATTTAAAATCAGTTCATACTTCCACCAACAAGTTCAACGAAGAGGCAAAGAATCCCCTTAGAACCATGTTTAAAAAGAAAAAAAGAAAAAAAAAAAAAAAGGAAGGAAAAAAAGGAAATAAAGAAAGAATAAATTTCTAGCTTTTCTATTTGTATGGCTTCCTGATTCAATCATGATCAAGTATAGCTAGGAATGCAAATGAACTAAGACGGCTTAAGAGCTAGCTCAAAAAGTGTTTGAGTTCGAGTTAAATTCGCATAGGTTTCGAGCCGAACTCAAGCCTGTATTTAAAATATATATATAAAAACTATAATAATATATATTAATTTTAGAATTTTTATAAACAAGGGTTTAGAGTTCGAACCTAATGGATCAAGCTCGAGCCAAGTTGAGCCCAAACAATGGTTGAGTGACTTGAGCTCTCAATTTTCTTATCTCATTGAGCTCGAGCTTGAATCATTTGAGCCTAAAAAAATGGTCAAAACTTGGCTCAACTCGGCTAGTTTGCATCCTTAGGAATAGCTATCAATCAACTTCATGGACTTAATAAAATTTAGAAAAATCATAGAAATTTCCAAAGTTTTGTTCCCATAACCACTCCCTGTAAGCCAATTCCATTTCGGATTAGCATTTTCAATTAAATCTTCACTCAACAAGTTCATCAAAGAGAAATAATACTAGCAGAAATTTGCAGATTATGCTCATTACATTTACCACACCAAGGCAAAAAACAATTGAAAATATATATGCGTGTGTGTGTGTGTGTGTGAATTAAACTAGTAATCAATGGACAAATTCTTAGCTTACCTTTTGCAGAAATCAGCAACATATCTCGAACTATTGTAGAAAATAAACCACATCAACACAATAACCAGTGTATCTTAACAGCATTAAGGCCACAAATATTAGATCATAACAACTGACAGAACCCTAATTGCACATCTATCAAATATATAAACCCAATTATCCATCCAGAAATCCAGACAATAAACAAATCAAATCGCAGAAAAAGGGGGAAAATAGAAAATATAAATTATTACAAAGAGAAAAAAAGGATACTGAAAAGGTAACGCTCCCACCAATCCAGCATGTAGAGCCCAAAAGTAACATTGTAAAGATAAATCTTGCGTTGAACCCAGTTCATCGCTGAAAATCTTTCTTGACGCTAAAATTTATAGAAATGCAAAGGCAAAAGCCAGAGAACTGAAAAGTATGGTTCCTTTTGCTAATTTTTTCCGACGTATAACTTAGGCAAAAAGACCTTTTTCACCCCATAACTTATGAATATTGTCGTTTTGGTCCTAATTAAGTCATTTTTAGTAATTCAGTCCTATAACTGTTTCATTATTTTTGTTTCGCCCCATTCTTGATTCAACTCATTTTTCTCAATTTAGTCCTATAATTTTTTATTTGCGCCCATTTTTATCCTTCGTGTCAACTCTAATTTCATATATGCTAGAAAATTACCCTCAAATTTTGCCATTCGAAATCATAAAAAGGAACTTAAAACGTTTTTTATATTCAATTATTTAAATTCAAAGAAAGTTCTTGGTTTTTTCATAACTTCAAAATTTCAAAATATTAATGGTAATTTAAAAATAATTATTTTTGGAAAACAGAAAAGTATACTAATTCTTTCTTATTTTCATCCCATTATTAAATTTAGTGTTATCATCTAAATCTCTTCATGCATACCATAGGCGAGAATTTTGGCATGATTTGGTGTAGGGGTGAGCAAACATTCAAAATTTTGGGTGTTCAACCTAATTTAATTGGATTTGAATAATTTGAAGTTGTGTTTGGTTGCAATGATGAGATTGGATGTGATAAAATTGAGATGAATTTGTAACTTATTTAACATATGAAAACTATTTAATATTTTATTTGGTTGGTAGGTTTGAGAATATGGATACCCCAACAAAATATATTTTTGTTGTTTGGTTGATAAGTATTGATAATGTAGGATATATTTAAATTTACTAAACTAACCTTATGCCCATAGCTTTAAACAATTTAAGATGCATTTTGGCAAATGATGTGTTTCTTGCACAAAATTTTATGCACAAATAATTTGTTTTCTACATGATTGATGTGTTACATGCAACTACAAACACAATCAAACTTGAAGGGATTGTTTATATTAGTAATTTTAGCACATTCGATGTATGTGCTAAAATTTTATAGTAGAAGACAAATAATATAGTCATTTATTTTTTATATATTTCTACAATTTTAATGTCTGCAATATATTTATCTTAATTTTTAGATGAGTAAAAGAAAAAAGAAAGATAGAAGGAAAAAGTAAATATTTGAAGAGAAAAATAATAGAGAAGAGGAGGGGAAAAAACTTGGTAACACTTTTTTAAATTAAATATTTTAAAATTTTAAAAACACCAACACATAAAATAGATGACATACATTTATTTGGAGATTTTATATTTTCAAAATAATTAATTAAAATTATCTGAAACTTATATAATACATGCAAAAAATCAATGAAGACCATATAATTAATAACTAAGTAATAAAATGAAACTTGTGCATTGATTAATACAATTTAAAATTGAGGGACAAATATACTTTTAATATTTATATTTATAGTTGGAAATATTGGCCTCGATACCATTTCCTACCTCCTAGGAGGGATCCATATTCCTTTACCTTATTAGAATAATAATAATAATATAATATATATATATATGTATAATATATAGATGTACATATTGAAAAATAAGGTTTTGGGAATAATGAAGAATAGTAGTGGATATTTTGGGGGAAAAAATTTGTTTTGAAAAAAGAATGAGAATATATTTAATTATATTTTTCCAAAATAAAATAATTTTGTTTTAGAAAAACATAACCAAACACTCCCAAATTTTTTTACATTAATATGCCTAAAAATATAAATTTTTATACTTTATGATCTCTATCTAAGGCTATGTTCTTTTATATTTTCCAAAAAATTTTCCAACCACCCAAAAAATTTCAAAATGGATGCACATTCTCCAATTTTTTTTTCCCAAAAAACACAAATTTTATACCCTAAAAATCCCTCCCAATTCACCCAAAAAGTCCTACACCCTAAAAATCACACTTGCCTCAGCATTTTCTCATTCTATCTTTCACATCACTCATTCATTTATCACTTTATCATTTACTCTCTCTCTCTCTCTCTCTCTCTCTCTCTCTCTCTCTCTCTCTCTCTCTCTCACACACACACACACACACACACACACAAAATAATATATAAAAATATTAAGATTTTACTAGTTAAAAAAATCTAAAACTTATGTTTACAAATTTAATTAAACTAATTATCAAAAAAATGAATTAAATTCAGTTAATATTATTTATATTATTACTAAATAATTTATTTATTAAATAAAATATTAAATTAATTAAATTTACTTATTAATTAAACAATATATTAGCCATATTTAATATTTAATGCACTAATTAAATTTTATATTTATTCATTTAATAAATAAATTAAGATGTTTTAATTTGATATAATAAATAAATTAATCTTCTTAAAAAAATTTCTTCATTAAATATTAATCTTCACATTTATTTAAAATTATAATAAAAAAATTGATTGTAGGTGATACTTATTTAATAATTTATTAAGTTTAATAAATTAATATTGATATGCTTAAAGTAATTATTGAGAGAATTAATTAAATTTAAGTAAAATTATTTGATTATTACTAAGTAATTTATTTATGAAATAATACATATTAATTAAATAATGAGTTAAAGTAATTAAATAACTTATTAAATTAATTGAATTAATTTATTTAAATGACTTGTTATTTATATATTAATTATGTTTCATATTTTACATATAATTAAATTTTATATTTATTTATGTAATAAATAATTTAAGATGATGTAATTTCATATAACATAATATTTTTTATTTTTTTTAATTTGATGAATCATCATTAAGTCTTATATATAAATTATTAAAAAGTTATTTATTTAAATAAATAACTATATTTTATTTATACATAAATCATAAGTAATAAATAGTTAAATAATTATATTTTAAGTAATAAACAGTAATTAGTTTATAACTAATGTATAGTAATTATTTTTTTTTATAAGTCGATATTAACAATTATGATATAAGCTTATTTTTTTATAATTAAAATATAATTGTGATTTCATGAATAATTTATATTTATGAATATACTAGAAAAGAGCACACCGCACAAAGCACGGTGCCGTGCCCGTCAAATTCAAATTAATGTGCTCATTCACTTGTCTGCAATTCTTTTAATAGATAAACAAGGATAGAACGCATATTATACAACAAATCTATGATAATAATGTGAATAAAAAAAAAGAGAAATGAAGAAAAGGGATAATCTTTTACATGCAAAGCAATGATAATCTACAAGAAAGCTGAAATATTAGCAATTGTATTTAGCTATATTAAACCATTGACATTGTTCAACAAGTAGGTTGATGTGTTCGAGCCATTGACATTGTTCAACAAGTAGGTTGATGTGTTCGAGCCATAAGCCAACTATTTGTGATCATAATTGCACACATTGGAAGACGTCCAACTAAGAACTCATAATTTTTAACATGTTTTCAACAATTGGTGGGCTAACTGTTGCCTGTCAAGAAGACAAAAGAAGAGCCTGTAAAAATTATGGGGCTGAACTCATACCGATAGCTCTAGAGAATAAGACACATGTATTATATTCAAGGTACTCAGAGTACTAATCTAACTTCTAATTTCATTTGAACAAAATCACCCTAAATAGAAGAAAAATAAGATTTTTTCTTATTAATATTAAAAATGAAAAAGGTTCAAAACAAAACTATATAATTAACTAACTTCTAAAGTTATATATACATATAAACTCATGATTACAATTCCCATTGCAAAGAACATAGCGGACAACTATGGATCCATCACAACTAAAAGGAAAAGGATAAAAGAGTGCTCAATGGGTTTTTGTAGATTGGCTAAAAACTGAATAGATAAAACAGAATCTTAAAGTAAATGTAAGCTATAATGCTTCAAAAATTATTTCATATACTAAACCAAACAAACTTGTGGGTCTATGTGAAGCCGCTTCTTGAACATCATGAATCAAACTAGCCTTAACCCACGAAGGAATAATCATTGTAGACCACTAAATCTATTTTGGTTTGACAAATTTTGTACACTTAAAGCACCTCCCATGCCATCAACTCATTTCAACCAAGCAAAATTCAAAATCCAAGCGGGTTTTACATCTCAACATTTTAACTCATTTACAACAAGTCCCAACAGCAATTCATCAAGCAAATAGGCAAGTCCCATTGTTTTTAAACCAGAAGTTCCATAGTCGTCAGGCATTCAAAAAGATTGTGTGTCAGCAAAGATTTAGCAATAAAGTTTTTCATTAGTAAAAACTTTCAAGAAAAGAAACTTCCAATAGCAAAATTTTCTTCATGCAATTTTTTAGCTTATGTATAGGTCTGCGAAATGGTTTCTTCTATACTAAATTATGCAATAGAAGCATACTCTATTCACAGTAATACTTAGCACAGTCAACAGTAGAGCAAAAGCGCAGCACCATCCACAACTATACTTTCCCCATTTTCAGCAATAGACATTGTTCAATCTAAAAGCAACTTCTGTGCACTGCAAGAACTCAACAATAGAGGAAAGGTAGTTATTTTTTCATGGACATCTTAAATGATAAGGCTTGAACAACCAAAACCATTTAGCAATTTGTTGTCATTTCCATTGGCTTCCAACATGACTATAGTCTATAAGTAGGGAATTCAACAATAAAAATGGCATAACACAGAAAATTCAAGAAATGCTTTCATTTGCTAGTATAGCAGCAAGTTAGAGCTTTCCATAATATTGTGATTCCTTATTTGCAACCACCAAATATATTTACTTTGGAAAGCTTAACTTTAGATTTTAGAATTCCTCAAAATATCCCTGGGCCTAAATGGAATTTAGGTAAGGATCTATTCTCTTACTTTTGGATATTCAACTATTTATGTGCAATATCTCTTATGAATCCCATGTAGCCTTAGACTCACTCACAAGGTCAGCATGTAGGAACTAATCACATAGATTAGGAAAAACATATACAAATTATTGGAGATAGCATGATAAACTGAGACATAAGAACATATATGTTACTACAAAAAATAAAGTACACTACTATCAATGAATGCATGTAATTGTGTGTTTTAAATAGGAAAGTGTTCCAGAGATAACAAAATGATCACTGGTTTCAAAAACCCACAAATGAATTCTTAGAAATGTAATAATTGTCTTCACTTTCCTCGTTCTTGAAATTGACAACCATTTTTTGAAGTTCCTTGTATGCTATAAATTGGATAGAGCCATGTGTAACCTGCTATTACAGTATCAAAATTTTAATGATCATATTCTTCTTAAACAATTTAAGAAATTGAGAAAGTTTTAAAAAATTCAAATTAAGTATACTAATAAAAGAAAGAAATCAAACTTCTAAAGCTTGAAAATTAGAGTTTAGAAATTGAATTAAAAAAAATATCAAGCAAAACAAAAAAAATAAAGAAGTTGCATTCAATAAAGATTCATTATGGAGATCATCCAGCCTTGTTAGAGGTTCATCTCCCTAGAAAATAGCCTTACAGTTTAGCAAAGCTTCTTCAGCTTGAAGAACACAAAAGACGTTTTGCTAAAGTTCTCAACTTTTAGCATTTCTAATGTAACTTTTAGCATTTCTAATGTAATTGCTAAATTTGGTCCATGTCAAATATATTATGTGATAAAGGATGCAAAAAAATTATGTTGCCATGGATTTAGACACAAATGGCCACAATTCTTTAAAAGTACTAATTATAGAACTATGATAACAATTTTATGATATTTGAAATATAACTTAATCTTTATTTTTTTAAATGAGTAGTTCTAAGCTCTTGCGTGCTTAAATTTCAAATATCACATGGTCTTAGTTTTGCTCATTTGACTTACTTAGGTTGAGCCTATTAGATACCCAAATTAGCCAACTTAGTTATAAATCAAGAAAATAGGCCTTTTGACACTTCTAACCAAATTACTATACTAAGAAGCCTATAATTTTGGAATTAATAAGATGAAGCATGATAGCATAAATAAGTTTTCACTAATATATAGCTATATATCTTAGATAACTTGATGAGAATAAGTAAAGAATCGCGCAATTCTCAACTTCATGTGATGACAAAATTAAAAGATCAAGCACCAATTTTCAGCATTCTACCTTTATCACTCTCATCTCATCCATCTTTAAGTTCTTATGGTCCTTGTACAAACATCCAAATATTGAACCAATCATATGTAGTAAAAAGAACATAAACCACAGGAAAGGACAAAAGAAAAAGTAAAACACAACCTCTTTAACCTAAATACCATATAAAGCAAAAACCCAAGAGAGAAAAAGAGGACATAAAAGGGACATAACCCAAAATCAAAAATTTGCAAACGAGAAAATATACGAAAAAACAAACTAAAGGATACTCTATATAACAAATTAACTAAACTCAATCCCAAAATAATAACAAACAAGCACAAATACTAACTCTAAATCCTCACCTTCAGGAACAGGGGAGAAGAAAGCAAAAATCCTAAGTTCACCTAACAAGCACAAAGAAACATATGTTCGATTGTGAATTATGGTAGAGGGAAAATGTACTCCATCTAAATTAGTGTAATTAATCAAGCTTGAACCTAGAATTTATAATTTAATTGAAACATGAAATAGACACACATACATATCTATAGTAGCTATGTGTGCTGAATTCATATCCCACAAGCAAGCAACTTTCTCTTAAAGGCATGAAGGTAGGTATCAGACTGGCATACTTATTTTGGGGTCATCTTTACAAATAGTGGAAAGAAATAAAATCATGAGAAGATATATGTAGAGAATGGTAGTTATAATTTTTCATAGCTCATTGTAGAATTTATGTATGGATTCATTAAAGTATTGAAAGATTTGCACTTAGTCCTCAATTAATTAATCAAACCTTCACTTGCACGAAGATACTCCCAAAAACATTAAGCAAGTAAATTATATATCAACCATAAAAGATTGCTTGCTTTTTGAGATCTTAACTATGCATAAGATATCTAACCAATTAATGACGTTTAGCTCAATTAAAGACCTGAGAATAAAACTCCTAAAATTATTATTTTAAACAATTTTAAAAAAATATTTTCCTTATTTTAAAATTCATATAGTACTTTATATTTTATCCTTTGATTTTCTTTTTTTTTTTCTTTACCCAAAATTCAAAATAAAAATGTAGCACAACAAGAATGATCAAAACCAAGAACCAATATATAGTTCAAAAAACATAAAAACCCTACCAAATCATAGTTCAAAACATAAAAGCATAGACGTACATGCTGTCAAATCAAAACTCAAAAGCACAAAAAGAAAAAAAAATCTCAAAACAGTAGTACAATCATCTTTTTCAGTTATAAACAACTTCATCAAAACAAGTTCACTAATAATCAATTTAAACCAAGAATATGCATTTGACAACAAATTAATAGGGCAATTACAAAACACACCACCTCTCTTACTAATAACCAAATCTAGAAAGCAACTAATTGACTTCTAATTGCTTAGGTAATATAGTTTGCTACCACTCAAGAAGATAATACCAAAGTTATAATTCTAAGGCTGCCCTTTCATGTGCAATTCATCAAAGCCACCAGATTCAAAAACAAGGTAAATTTTAGAAAATTAAAGAAAATAACAAATTTCAACAAAAAAAAAAGTAAACAATAAACATACCTTATTGAAGCAACACAAAAATTGAGTACAACAGTTGGGAAGAAAGGCAAAGAGCTCTAATCCATATGTTCCATACATGAATCAAAGAAAACCAAGACCAAATCAATTGAATAAAGAGGTGTGGAATACAAAAAAGAAAAATAAGTGAAGATGGAAAGGAAGAAACACCAAAAAACAGAAGGAAAATGGGAGGAAAAAAAAAACAGGGACACTTTCCAACTGAAAAAATATCCAAAGAAACCAAATTAAATCTAACCAATAAAGTAGTTTACCATACAATCATTTAGGTAAGTGGAACACTCACCTCTAATCTGCGAGGATCCAAACACTTCTTACCTGATCTGCATTCAGTGATAGGCTTTTTCATAGGAGTTCTGGCTGTTTGAACTTTTGAATTTGGAGTTTGGTGCTTGTTCTTTGAGGAATTGGTGCTTGACTGGTTCTCTTTTCTTGTAATTTCATCTATATCACATTAGAGGAATAAAATTTTCCTGCTATCTTAAGAAAATATGGAATTCTCAAAATAGAGGTTGGATATAAACTAATAAAGCTCTAGAATCATTACCCAAAAGAGAAGGAAAATTTTTCCAGAGCATTACCGCAGAATTAGCCCTAGTATTAGGTGATGACTTGGATTGCTTTGGCTTCGAATCTTTGACCTCATTAGGGCTGCATAAATCAACTGAACTATCCATGTTCTTCTTAGATGACGAAATGTAGACAGCTTCTTAATATAGTCCTTGCCTAAAATGCACTACTTTTTCCTCAAGCCAAACAACTTCTTCTTCTAAAACAACTACTTCAACTAGAAGCTCAAGTTTCTTACACACATCACTTCAGAATTAAAATTCTCTTCCCACTTAGCAAAATAATGATGAATCATTTGCAAGTCAATAAAATATAAAGGAAAACTAATCCCTTTTTCTCCCTTTGATTTACATAGAAGTTTATCAGCTCTAATTCTTGAAGTTTTAATTAAGCAAAAGAACTCCATAAGTAAATAGAACAAAGACAAATTGGGGGCTTCGGGCTAACATAAGGAGGGAGATAAGGCCGTAGATGAGGAAGAGCTCCCAACGGTCTCATAAAGGCCCTCTCCAAAGATTTATGAACATTTTCCTTGTGTCTAAGTCTCTTCTTCAGCTTATCAAACTACACTATCAGACTTAAAAGCACAATTACATAGTTGAATAAGAGAAATTCAATAGAGAATTAACAACAATAAATGAAAAGCCTACATCTTGTTGCAATGCCATCTTTCTCTCTCTAATTGAGCTTTGGCGAAGGCTTGAACATGGCATCTTAGCATCCATTGTCTAGTTACTCTGCATTTCCTCTTTTTCCTTCAAGAAATCATAAAAGAGTGTGCGACAATCAACTTTCTACAAGAAAGGAATCACTAGATGATACAGAATAGGATAAAGGTCACTGGCACTTAGGTTCACATACATATTAAAAGATAAGAAAAGAAAAACAAATCATGACAGTAATCCTGGGCACACTTAAATATAGCATTATATATAAGTATCATAATATTGTGTGATAATAGCTTAAATAAAATTGTGTGTCCCTATATGTAAATATAGAACACATTATTATAAGTGTTATCGTTAAACGCAAAATAATGGGTCACTTTAGTTGTAGTGCCGATTTATTTATATATATCTTTATTTTTGAATAAAATAAGAAACATGCTATTAAGGAATGAAACTACACAAATAGATCTCTGAGTTCAAAAATATTAATTGCACCTACCCTGTCAATCAAAAAACTGACTATTCTACCCATATTGTTTATAGAAGAATCAAGTGGGAATTAATTTTGATAATCTTCTTTCAGTTTCTTGGATGACAAAAGGAAATATATCTTAGTGGTAAAATAATTGATCATAAGCTATAATTTCAAAGATTCTATGATGGTTACAAAATAATTAAGTTTCCACTTGAAGAGATTGATGCTAAATTAACAAGAAGTAACATCAAATGAATAAATAAATCATACAATAGAGAAGAAAATAGTCATACTGATGGAATTGAGCATAGGATAGACAATGGACTATTGAATGTATGAATCATATACACACAATACATATAAAATATTTCTTTAAATATATGTGTGGTTTCTGAATGAAAGACAAATTAAAATAGAAGATTTTAGTCTAATTACTTGTTCCAATCTCCCTAGCCAAGTATAATTAATGGTGTTGCCCTTGCTTGAACTTTCAAGGTATGATATGTGAATAGTAAATTAATACTTCAAGTAAACAAGGAATTGCAGATTATATCGTATAAGTGTATATATATTTATGCTTAGTAGATTTAATATGGTTTATAAGCACATAAAAGTGGATTTCACAATTTGCAGAATCCTAAAAACCAAGAACACTAATAAAGATCCCCATTCAAATTGCCATGAATGAACCCACTCCAAAATATGCCCATTTTCCTCCTTTTTCCATCTTTTTATGCTAGGGTATTCAAAACCCCATATGAGATTCTCATCGAAGATGCTTACTTTACCAAATTTTCTGAAAAATCTCCACAACTTGAAGGCATTTATGAGATGAAAAATCCAAGAAACCTTGTACTTAAAGTATATTATACCAATAACTTTACAGACTCTGATTAACACTAACAGATAGAAGGTAAATAGCCTTCCATTTTACTTTTTCATGCTTCACTTTGGTCCTCATAGACTGCAAACTCCTTTAGGCTTTGGTTTTCATTTTTCTTCAATCCCCAAAATTAAATGATTCTTTTCATTGCCACACCATCACAAACTTGTTGACACATTTAGTACCTCCCAATAAAACATAAAAAGAAAAAGATCAAATCTTTAATATCATAAAGAAAAAGGCAATAAATTATGGCAATGAAGAGAGGAATAAGAAACCTTCAGAGGTATAAATTCATTGGAGCAGTGACAAGAAAATGGAAAGTCTCCAGAAAGACAGAAAGTGAGATATAGTTGGATTAAATGAATTGTTTCAAATCAAGCTTAGAAAAGATACTTAACAAAATCCTGCTAATAGTTCCTCGGCCGAATTGTCCAATCTCTACACAAAGTTTCTCGATCCATTTGAAGTTAATGCTCATATCAAGCACCAACCTATATAAGCCCTTCTACATCATTTACTTCTGCAACAGATGGCTATATATAATATATATTGATGATGTTAAAGGTCGTTTATAGTGAAAAGGGTAGTGTTTGGGGTGAATTCGACCAAGGAGGTTGAGTAATCCAAGTGATATTCTTTTCCAAGTCTGAGATCTGCAATAGCAAAACACGTTAAACTAGCCGAGGTGCCCCCAACGATGGCACTCCGATACTTAAGTTAGTTTTGATCGAAGGATGATAATCGAATAGAATATTAAAAGCTTATAGCATATTTAGCATTGCCTTAAGCGTGGTTGGTTATGGGGTATTTATAGCCTTCTCCTGGTATGTGATTTGTCGAAGGTGCCCCTATCAGGTGTAGTGGGCTTTAGTCCTTATCAGGGGGTTAATGGTCATTTCAGATCTCGGTGCTATTTTAGGCGGCATAATCTTCTATTTTTCAAGGTGAACAGTACCTCTAGTAGGCGCCTCCCTATCAAAGGTGATGACAAAGTTGGTGGCAACGACTGTACCGGCTGTCATGCACCATTAATGTGAATGCATTTTGCCTGTCAAAACAATAAATATGACGTGAATATGAGTCAATGTCCGAGTAAGTCACCTAATTGATAACAGTCGAACAGACGGGGCTGGTCGATCAGAGAAATTATCGAAATAGGCGAGGAGGGTTGACGCCTCTCGTCAAATGCTGTCAATAATAGTATACTCGACCAGATAGTTGTTGTTGAGTGGCTTAGTCCAAAACTAATATTGGGCCCTGCAAATAATCATTTGATCGAGTATACTATTACCGATCACGTTCGACGGGAGGTGTCAACCCTCATCGCCTATTTCGACCATCTCTCTGATCAACCAGCTCTGTTCATTCAACTGTTATCAACTAGGTGACTTACTCCGGTGCTGACTCATATCCACGCCGCATTTATTGTTTTGACAAGCAATATGCCTCCGCATTAATGGTGTATGACAGCTAATACAGTCTCTGCCACCAACTCTGTTAGCACCTTTAATAGAGAGGCGTCTACCAGAGGTACTGTTCACCTTGAAAAATAGGAGATTGTGCCACCTAGAATAGTACCAATATCTGAAATGACCATTAACCCCCTAGTAAGGACTAAAGCCCACTATACCTGATAAAGGCACCTTCGACAAATCACATACCAGGAGAAGGCTATAAATACCTCATAACCAACCACGCTCCAAGTAATGCCAAATATGTTATAAGCTCTCCATATTTTGTTCGATTATCATCCTTCAACCAGAACTAACTTGAGCATCGGAGTGCCTTTACCGGGGGTACCTCGACTAGTTTAACGTGTGTTGCTATTGCAGATCTTAAATCTCGAGAAGAATATCATCTGGATTACTCACCCTTGCTGGTCGAATTCACCCCAAATATTACCCTTTTCACTATAAACGACCTTTAACATCATGACATACCTAGATGGGTTGGTAACAAACACACGAGAAAGAAGATTTTCATAATCTTGAGATATGGTGAGAAATGCGTATGCGGCTAGCTTCTTTTGGTTTTCTTCTCCATAATGGAAGAGAATCGCCGTGGGAGATTAAGAAAAAGTTGAGTTTTAGAGTTTTGATCGACTCCAATTTTGTCAGGTTAGAAAATCTTTTGAGAGAACAACTTCTCACTACACAAGTTTTTCTCACCATGGAAGAAAAAAAAGAAAAAGAATAACATTTATTTTATAGTGTGTGGGACACATAAAAACACAAAATTTCAAAATAAAGTACAATAAAAAGAATTTAAGGTATAAATTGATCAAGCACCCAACCCCAAAAAATGCCATTGTTTTTCAGGAGGAAATAAGTTTTTCAAAGCCGGAAGTGAGAAAAGCCAAAAAATAAAATCCTTTTCTTTTAACTATTCTCTTTGGGACCCAAAAAAAAACACAAAACTCCAAAATAATGTACAAGAAAGAAAGCCCAAAGTACAAATTGACCAAGCAGCCAATCAACTAAACAGTGTCGTTTTTGTACATAGAAAAATGAAAAACAAAGTTTACGCGCCAACGTCATGTAGGCACGTGCATTCACGTATATATTATAATAGTAATATTATATTCCAAATAATACATTATTTGTTAATATTAAATTTATAATAATATAAATTTTAAAATAAATAATCAATTAAATTAAGTACACTCATATTTCAATTATTACATATACACACATCATCCAACTTTAAAAATACATACATATAATATATAAAAAAAATTGCTTTTTATCATACACATTTAATAAAAAAACATATAATTTGATATATACAGTAAAATTTCTCTTTTCCCACAACATAAAGAAGCAATCAACTCATTTTCAAATTATTTTTTTTGATTTTTTAAAATAAAAAAAATATGACATATTCTCTAAAAAATTTTTTCAAAAATTCGTTCTTCTAAAATTTTTTCTTAAAAACTGACCAAAACATAGAACAACATAGTATAAAATTTTGACCGATGCCCGAGGTGGGGTGGGGGGTGGGGGTGATTGCGTGCTATATTTAAGCCGCTCTGCTTTGTGAGCATCAAAAATAATTCCCCCCGGAAAAAGAAAAAAGAAAAAAGGTAAAAACGAAAAGGAAGAAGAACTCTACGAACGGTAATGGAGAGCGCATTCGCGAGCGCGTCAGCGATCAGTGACCAGCGGCAAAAGATCGAACAGTACAAGCATATTCTCGCCACCGTCCTCTCCTCAAACGATGTCGTTCAAGCGAAAAAATTCATCAACCACAGTTGCGGTTTCTAACCTTTTTTTTTTTTCCAATTATAATCTGCATTACCATGTTGATTTATGACTTTTGATTTTTGATAATTTATTTCAGTGTTATCGGACGATGTGCCGCTTGTGGTGTCGAGGCAGCTTCTTCAGACGTTTGCCCAGGAGCTGGGGAAGTTGGAGCCGGAGTTTCAGAAGGAAATTGCCCATTATACCCTCAATCAGATCCAACCTCGTGTTGTTTCATTTGAAGAACAGGTGAATTTCAATGCATTTCCTTTTTTGCTTGACTTTCTGGAGTAGAAATAAAGTGGCTGTAGTTGTTTGTTTCACCTTACGCTTGTTGCATAGTGGGCTTGTTTTAGGTTTGCGAGTATTCTTAGTGAGTTCAAGGGTTTTTATAATGGTACCACAAATTGCTATAGGTGTACTGTGAACTTTTTTCTTTGGTACACGAGCTACTATAATGAGCAATGAGATAAATTCCCCTTGCTTAATTTCTCTTAGGAACTACCTAACATTGCTGAATTACGGGAATGGTGAAATTTTCTTTATTTTGGCAGATAAATTATCACTGTTTTAGATTGTCTTTTGTTCTTTGTCCTAAATAGTTTTTTGCATGTGGGAGTATGTATAGAAGTGGCCATATGTAATTTTTGAGAAATAAATGTTAGTAGGGATATTAAACTTGTACGCTTGCTTGTTGTACATGCAGCACTAGACTTATTAGTTCACATAAATGTAAGGAATTTGAACTATTTCTGTTGTGAAATTTTTAAACTCTTGACATCCTCAAGCTCATATCATAACCTCATGGAAAATGATGTCTTAAATTGTCAATATTAGCGCCCCAAGCAATTGAAGGGCTGAAAAAATGATATTAAGGGTTCTATTGCGAGGTACTTGAATAAAGATCAATTATGCTCCTTGAGTTCTGTCGCTATTGATTAGATTAGATGTTGAAATCTTTTCTTCTCCATATGTGCTTCTGTTAATAGATTTGGTAAAACCTACCTCTACAACCAACATAGAGCACTGTCATATGGAAATAATTGAACAATTTAATAAGAAATCAATGGATGCTATTAGGTTACCTAGAATGAACAAACAAAATGTATGAATCCTAGGTTTAAGAATGAATGTACTTTATTACCTTGCCACTGTATCTGATTCTTCCTCTCCTCTGAGTTTGCTCCAGATGCTGGTATGTATTTTCAACCACAATATTCAACTTTCTAGTTCTGTCTTAGGGACTGACCGTAAAATGTATCTTAAACATGCTGCTGGAGAATAGCCTTGTCATTATTTGAGTCTTCTTTTGAGTCTGCTCCAGATGTTTGGTAGGATGTTTCTCTAGCAATGTGAATTTGCTAGTACAGTCTTAGAACCATGAAGTGCTTACTTTTAAGATGCTGATGGTTTTTGGACTTTTAGCTTATCAAACATATGTGGAGGCTTTTGATTATTCCTGCGTAGCAACCATATGTGCATATACAAGCAGTAGTTGTGCATAACCACGGGATGACACGGCTTGATAGTAGTCAATATTTTAAGTAAGTTCGATTCCCTTTCTGCTTAGGTTATCATGTTTGTTAAATTTGACTGCCATTGCCACAATCATATTTTTATCCTACTATCATTGTGCAGTTATGCTCCGCCCTATAATTTTTCTGCTAACACTTTGTGGTGCAAAGTAATTATTCACATGCATCGATGCAGGTGTTGATAATCAGGGAAAAACTTGCTGAGTTATATGAATCTGAACAACAATGGTCAAAAGCTGCGCAGATGCTTAGCGGCATTGATCTGGATTCTGGAATGAGGTCTGCAAGCAGAATTTTGCTCTTGAATTACTGTTGAGGCATATTCCATAGAATATACTTAGATTCTTTCATGCTCTTATTTGTGCAGAGTGATTGATGACACCTTCAGACTGTCAAAATGCGTTCAAATTGCTCGTCTTTACCTTGAGGTAGGTCTTGACCTCATTCTGTATGCTCCCACTTTAACTTGATATCGAAGCACCCTCTTGCTTAGACGTAGTCTGTGTCGAGTATGTGGAAATATGTGCACAGCTATTTTGACATCGCCAAAGCTTACTGGGTTAACTTTTACTGAATCAAGAATTCTTTTGAGATTTTTATTGTCATTTGATGATAATATATCATCAAAATCCTGGAATTGCTTCCTAATAAAACTTGATGTGGGCATTTTCACTCTTGTTTTTTCTATTATTGTACAGTTGTGAGAATCGTACTTTCCTTTAGTCTTAAGGTTCTAAAGTACTTGTTATCTAGTTTGCAGTTTTTTATTCCTGTAGGTTGTATGCTTATAGGGTTTTGCTCCCTCTTCTAGAATCTCTCATTTTCTGTTTCAAGCCTTCGTATTTCTATAATAGCAATAGTGTCTATTTTGTAGCCAAGCGGCAGTACTCCAGGTATGCCTTATATGCATGTATGAGATACTTTATGATCTAGAAAGGTGTGACTGTATTCCATTATGTCATTTGTTACATCTTTCATGATCTTATTGGCTCCAATCAGATAAGATCAGTGGCAATTGCATTTACTTATGTACCTGATTATGATATCTGAATGGGGTTAATAATGCAGTTTGGACTTCAAGCATCCACTTATCTGCATTTATTTTGTATTTGACCATCTCAAACCTGATTCAAGACATCAACGGAGATGTAAGTAGACTCACATGCTTGTGTCTTCTGTTGCAGGATGATGATGCAGCTAATGCAGAAACTTTTATAAACAAAGCTTCCTTTTTGGTTAGCAACAGTCAGCATGAAGTGTTGAATTTGCAATACAAGGTTGGTATTTGGCAGTGGTATCTTGGTGATCTGATATGCAAATATTCTGTTAATATGTTTTCTATCTTTTTCCAGGTTTGCTATGCTAGAATACTAGATCTGAAGAGAAAGTTCTTGGAAGCTGCTCTGCGGTATTATGACATTTCCCAAATTGAGAAGCGGCAAATTGGAGATGAGTACGTATCAGGGATAGATGTGGTTGATTATAATATGTCAAGGATTAATCTTTATGTGGTTTACCTCTCATTGTTTCTCTTAAACACAGCATGACTGCATTCACCACATACCCACATATATTACACTTGTTCAACTTTTTTTCCCATTACCTTTATAGGATTGTCTATTGCTTCCCTGTTACTACACATGATGCATAGCTACAAGTGATGTTTGGAAACATCATCATTGGGTTTGATCCTTGTGATTTGTACTAGGAAGATTTTTTTAAATTTGCTACTATTCTTTATGTTGTTTACTTTCGCATAGTGAACTATATCAACTGGCATCTTACAAAATGGTTTTTGATTTTGTTGTTTCTCAGCTGCTTAGTTTTCTTACCCCATTTCAGCACCTCATTTTCATTTAATCCATCCTTGGCCTTTCTATTTCCTGTTTAGTCTCTTTGGAATTGAAAATAACTTCAGCAATGTAATGCAACGATCACAGATTATTTGATTTCCTAGTTTTGACTTGGCAAACTGACATGTGCGGGTTCTCTTGGCAATGGAAGTTAACAAAAGGAAACTATTGATTCCAAATGCACCCTAACCTTTATACATGTGAGAATTCTGTAATTCTATTTAAAACTTTGTTAATATAATTGTGAGATGTGGCCTGATGGTAAAATAATATAGTATTGATAAATTTACAGATCTTTTAAGGGCGTGCATAGCATTAAATTGAGCAAACATGGTTATCATCTTATTCTGCCTGATATTAAATGCCTTTTTATGGTTTTCATGGTCAAAGAGAATCAAATTCATGTTTGATGTTCTTCAGATTTTCAAAGTTAAATGTATGTAGTAGCAGTCTTATATGCGGTTGAGTATTATCTTGTTTATAGTTGATTTACATGGGTGTGAGTTTGTGCAGCTTTCTCTCTCTTATTTTTATGTCTTCCAATTTCAACCACTCAAGAGAGTTTCATCAGATTGCTGTTTTGTGACTTATGAATCTTGTCCATCGCAGAGAAATCGATGAAGAAGCACTGGAGCAAGCTCTAGCTGCTGCTGTGACTTGCACAATTTTGGCAGCTGCGGGTCCTCAACGTTCTCGTGTTCTTGCCACACTATACAAGGTGTCAGGAATTGCTTTCCTTTTGCTCGAAGAACTAATGCTTCTAGTGACAAATATGCATTGTTGTAGTCATTCATTTCTGGAGACAATCATTTGAGTACTGTGGCTTAGTTACTTATGCTACTGCCAGGCTCCATGGAAAGCTAATAGGTCATCATGTTTGTTTCTTGGAATATGCTATGATGGTTTCCTTGGATATTTGTTTTATGTGGACTTGTTATGTGCGTCTAGCAATGTAGCTAACAGGATTGTCGCCATCTTTTAGATTATTTTTGCATTGCAGTCTCGAGTATTGTCCCAATGACTAATTTTGAAACCACCTTTTGGTTTATTTTTGCATTATGTTGAAATTTTAATCCTTTTTTTCCGTCTCTTCACCAGGATGAACGCTGCTCTAAGCTAAAGATTTACCCAATCTTGCAGAAGGTAATCTGTTTACTCTCAAATGTACCAACTAAACATCCAGCCAACCGTTGTGTCTGAGACAGTCATCCATGCTACATGTGGTCAAATGTATGCACACACTTACACAAACATGCTGTAGCTTATGTCAAGTTTGGCCATCGTTTAAGTCCTGACATGGAACTTCCCAGGTTTATTTGGAGAGAATTTTGAGAAAACCGGAAATTGATGCGTTTGCTGAAGAATTGAAGCCACATCAGGTTGTTACTGCAAACATTTTAGAAAAATTTCATTCTCAAGTTTTTGTTTATAAACATTATTTTTATTTTATTTACATTTGATTCTGTAATGTTAACAGAAAGCACTTTTGCCGGATAATTTTACCGTTCTTGACCGTGCTATGATTGAGCACAATCTCCTGAGTGCGAGCAAACTTTACACAAATATTAGGTGGGTGCGAAAGTCTCTCCCCCTTTGAGTTGTTTTATCTTTGCTTGATTGAATATATTCATTAACATTATGCTTTTCTGGTCTGTATAATGTATTTGACTTTGATTACTGTTATGCAGCTTTGATGAGTTGGGCACATTGCTGGGTATTGCTCCTCAAAAGGTTCTGTCCCATCTCGACCAATAATAATCCTACTGCATGGCCTTAAAATAGGTTTCTAAAACAATAAAGAAAAGATGCTTCCTTTTGCAATATTGTCTTTTGCATTGTCTTCTTCATACTTATCAAGTAAAAGCAAAAGATGTGGAAATTTGTATACAATTCGGTCGTCTGCTTGATCCTGGACTCTAAGGGTGGTCCAAATCCATCTTTGTGCCCCATTTAGCTCTGTTTCTAGTCTGGCTGTGCATGTTCGTGGCTATGCATAGAAATAGGCTAGGTTAGGTTAGGCTTTAACTTGAGTAGGCCAAGTCTGTTATACAAATGATGAGCCTAAGCCTAGCTTATTTTCTATTATAGGCTTTTTTTTAAGGCTCGGCCCAGCCTTTATGATAAATTCAAAAGCCTTAGTCTGGCCTCAAAATCTACTTAAAAACTTATTTTCTACTAAGGCTTCAATTAAGTCTAAACATCACATAAATTTAAATTTTTTATATGTTTAAACTTGTAATAGACCTTGATAAGAAATAATCAAAATAACAAATAACAAGTGCATAATTATAAAAATTCAAATCTAAGTATAAAATAATATCATTTCAACAAAAAGCAATACTAAACAACATAATAGGTTCTATACAGGATTAATTAAAGAAATCAAATACTATTAGCCATTTAATATTATATCACTATTATTATACTTTTTATGTAAAGAAGGATAAACAAGTTAGACTTAGCAAGCTTTTAAAAGAGTCTAAGTCTAGTCTATTTAGTTAAAAAGGTTACTTTTTAAATCTTAACTTAACCTTTTTATTAAATAAGGCTAGGCCATTGGCTCCTGACAAGAAGCATGGCCTATTCACATCCCTATTTGTGGCCTTGCTTTGCCAAATTCTCACCAGAAGGGAATCAACTGGCTTTGAGTGGCTGAAGACATAAAATCATTAATGTTTCTATCGCTAGATCCTTTTGCGCTTCTGCTTTGACTGCATCTTCACTAAATCTTGCTGAATGATATAATTTAATTCTTCAGTTATTTGAAGTAGAGTGAATCGTTTGTTTTTTTGCCTGCATTTGGTCATCATTTGTGGCCACATTTCTCGCTTGGAGGCTTGAAAATAGAAGAATAGAGTCTTTTAGTTACCTCGTAGAGTTGTAGTTGTATATGTACTGTATGTGAAACAAAACTGAGTAATTTGCTAGCATAGAAATTTTGGTAGCTAGAGATGGGATTCTTTCAGTTAGTTTGTTAATTAACTTGTAACTCTTGAAATAATATAATTTTATATTTGCCATTTATACCTAATAACAGGCGAAGGGGGGAGCCTCTTCAAAAGAAGTGGTCCAATTGCCTTACTTCAGTATTTCAAACTTATAGTGCAAATTTTTGTAGAACAAATAAATCTGGGATTCTATGGGATCATAGTGATGCCTGGTAACTCATGCTGGATGGGGTTAATATCTCAATTTGGCTCTTCTCATGCACCGTATCACCTTTATACACAAGATATATTCATTTATCTATGGTGCTTGCAATTCCAGGAGCCATCTATACCAATTTCACGAAAGCTTTGACTTTCTGCAGGCTGAAAAAATTGCTTCAAGAATGATCTGTGAAGATAGGATGAGGGGATCCATTGATCAGGTAGAACTTACCTTCAACTAATGTGAGATTCTTTTAAAATAGATCGCCTAGTTCCTTGGCTGAGGCTGTTTTCTATATTCTGTTTAACAGTTGTCGATATTTTTTTTCCTGTTCTTATTTCTATATGTGTTTAAAATATATACTAGCAATAATCTGTGGGCATTCAACAATTACATGACGATTCTTTGCCAGGTGGAAGCTGTCATACATTTTGAGGATGACACCGAGGAATTGCAGCAATGGGATCAACAGGTAGCGTGTGCTATTTGCTATTATATTTTGTGCATCTTTTCGAATTTTGGAGTGTAAATTTACAAAGTTTCAGTTTCTCTCGGAAGCTCCTATAGTGGCTGATTTTGAAAAATGAATTCAAACTAGTAGGAAATGTTTGCCTTGAATTGCATCATTGGTTAGCATACTGCAATAAATGGCTCTAGTCTCTAGAGAATGTGTACTTCCCCATTTCACTAAAGCTGTCTGGATCGAATGCTTTCGAGCTAAGCTTTCTAAATACTTAACAACAAATACGTTAACAAATCTTTGAGTACTTATTTTTAGCTAATTTTTCAAGCATTATTCTGGATTTCAGACCCATACAACATGCGCTGTTTATTTATTTGTTCAAAATCTCCACATCTTGTTCTTAAATTCGTTCATTTCAATCCAAACACAAATTGATGTTCTGACATTTGATGTACCCTTTGGCAGATTTTTGGGTTGTGTCAGGCTCTCAACGAAATTCTTGATAGCATGGCGAAGAAGGGTTTACCAATTCCTGTTTAATCTTTTTCGTCCAATGCCATTTGATGAAATCAAATTTCTCTCTGAAGTAGGCGTCGCCGTGTTATAGTGTTCACCCTTTTTATCCCGTGATATCTTTTGGCCCCCTTGATAGTTGGAAATTGAGCTGAACACTATGAAAATGAAATCAAAAGTTATGTCAATTCAGTTCAATTTTAGGTTTAAACAAAATTTAATCACGTTTTAGACATGATATTTATCTTGGCTACAGCGTGGTTTCCCAAGTAAGTGTGGAAAGAATTGCCCCTAAAACTTGGGACATAATTAAAAGGTACATTTGATTTAGGAAATCAAATATAGATAGTAGTGGAGACTTAAATAAAAACAAATATGATGAGATTAAACAATATTTTAGTATATTTAATGCCGGAGATTAAACTGTCAATTAGTTGTCATAACAATTTTTTCTATTCTCTTATGGTTGTTTGCTATGTAATATTGGTCGTCTAAATAATAAGATTGCGGGGCTATTTATAAAAATGTTGTGAAAAAAATCAACTTTGACAAAACTATTGTATTTCTAAAAGTTTTATAAAATTATGGTGAGCACACCTTCATATCTTTGGATTTTTTTTTTTTATTCTAAAAATTTGGCCGCGCCTCTTGCATGAGAATTTTCATATACCACAAGAGGCATTGCTTGAGGCCACGCCTCTTATGTGGGATTTTTTTTTTTTTCAGAATTATTAAGAGGAAGCCATGCCTTTTTGGATGAATATTTTTTTCCTTCAAAAAAATAAGCGAAGTGGCTGTGCCTCTTGCATGGCGAAATCATGTCCAAAAACAAAGCCAAGCCATGCCTCGGGGGTTCATAAATTCCAACATTCATTTTTTCAAAGAAACTGAGTGATGTGAGAGAGTAATTAGTGGAGAAAAGGAAGATAGAGAAGAAGTATTTTAATTTAATTTTTTTATTATTAAATTTGAGTATTTAAAATAGTAACATATTATTGGTAAGAAAAGGGAGATAGAGAAGAAGAAATCGTGTTTTAAATAATTTGAAATAAGATAAAATTTAATTTATGCATTTCAAGATTTTAATTTTATATTTTTGGTTATTTTATGTTATTGTTTTTGTAATATTAAAATAATATATTGTAATTTTTTTAATTTTTTTACAGTTTAATTAGATGCTTTATTTCAAAAGAGGAAGATTTTGACTCACCAATATAAGGTTGGTTTTAAATTTTTAGAATCTTTTTAATTTAGTTTGTTTATTATCTAGTTTTACATGATCATGTGGAACTTGGTATTCGTGAATGCTCATGTGGAAAATGATACAATAAAAATGTATCATTTTTATTAATCATTTGGAATTTAAAATTAAGAATCAATAAAAATAATATATGATATTAATCATTTTTATTCAAGATACATTAGCATTGGCAATTACTATTTTTTTCTCTCAATAACCATGTATATCCACGCTATAAAAATGGATAATCTCCCATTTTGGTTCAATTCTAAAAGATTAAAAAATATATATGATAAAGATATGTGAATGGTGGGTTTTATAAGTGGAATAGATAAATACAATTGAGTAGGTAAAAATATTATGTGACAGTTTCATATGTCATAATAATAACATACCTTCAAATTATAAGCAGCACTTATGATTAGAATGTGTGTTAATTCTTGAAAAATGTATTAATATATAAAATCACATATTGTGGTTTCACATGTCTATTTTGGCCAAAGTTTTAACATTACAAGCATTATTTCATGAGTTAATAAATTATATCAATTGAAATAAGTATATAGTATGACAAATATATAGAAACATGCTTCAATCACTTATAAAATAGTACATTTATAAAAAAAATTCAAAATTTATACTATTTTTTTTTGCTCATTTAAAATATTTAAAAAAATTAATTAATTAAATTTTAAATACAAAATAAAATATTCTATATCAAAATTAAACACAATATTAAAGCATTAGGGCTGACATCAACCAATCAAATATCTTCTAAAAGAAAATTTCTAGCACCATTCGAGAATTAAAAAAAATAAAATAAAACAAATTCCATGTAAGCTTCTTTGTTTCTTAAAAAAAAAATCCACATGAGACCACGCCTCTTGTGGTAAATGTTCAATTCCCATACAAGAGGCGTGGCCTGGCAATTTAAAAACAAAAAAAATAAAAAATAAAATAAATATTCAAAGAGCCAAGCCTCTTGTTTGTTTATTTAAAAAAAAAAATTAGATACCTCCAGCTACACTTTGCTATAATTTTGTAAAATTTTCAGAAATGCGGTATTTTTGTAAAAGTTAATTTTTTAATTTTTTTTTCATTATATTTTTGTGAATGGTACAAGATTGCATTTGGCAAAAATAATCCTTACCCCTCGCATGAATTTTAACCCTTATTGATGGTAAAATTGGAATAAGCCACAATATATAAGGGCAAAAGCAAGAAGGGAAATTGTAACAGGAGGGATGGAATTACATAATTGCCGCCAAAAAAAATTGCTACTATAATTGATCTTAACATTTGCTACAGTTGCAAGCTGTGCCAAAAAGTACAGGTCAGCCCACTTTTCTAATAGTGGATATTAAATATGACATTAACCTATGTTAAGGTATTTTATTCATGCTAATAGCATGCAACAAATGTGCCCTTTGTATTTTCTTAGTTACAAAATTCAAACCCACCAATCCTAAAACACCAAAAAACCAAGATTCACACTGAAACCGGCGAGTATCAAACGCCCCACGATAAATTTTTGTAGTAAAAACAACATAATTAGCAAACCACAGGTAAAACTTCAAAAATAATTGCTGAAGGTGTGGAACAAAATTTATGAACTCAAGAGGTTATGTGGTAATAGCTAACAGTTTGCTGTAAACTGTAAATCATCAGTCAGCTCAGCTGCAAGATGAACGATATCACTGCCATAATTTAAGGTGTAAATATATATATTATCTTGATTATACGGTGTTTGTCCACAATGAATCCTTGCACGAGATGAAAGAAGAGCAGGAAAATCACATTTCAAAGTCCCAGGTAGTCTCAGCACATAATTTAGGAATTTTACGTTCTTCAGCCAAACCCATGGACGCTGATACCTGCAAAGAAGAAAATGATATTGGACAGACAGTTCATATGTTGGCCTACATAAGACGCACATGTATTTCTTGTTCACAACATGCTAGTACAAGAAAAGACATTTGAAAACAATATTTGGTGAAACTACTAGGTGGTTTTGGAATTAATAACTACTAACCAAATAGAATGTGATGCTATATGCTTAATTGATGCAGTTTTCCAGGATACAAATTTGAGCATAGGATGTGATAATTTATTTAACTTTCAACTAATGAATTGAGTTGCTTCATATTGTGCCAAATATCATCGGTTCTAATCAAGGTCTGGAACATAAGAAGAATTATGCAGAAATTATGAATAAGCTTTCATTTGGATGGTGAATTTTACACAATAGCAAACTTGCTAACCAAAGAAGAGCAAATTAACACAGAAACTCAATTCTTCTGTAATATACAAAGTGAAAAACCAGGATCATATTGCATTTCAGATCCTACATATAAGCTGTAGTTGGAAAATGTAATCCATGCCACTTGTAACTTCAAGATTATTCCTCAGCGATGATATTCTATAACTGTATAAGGTGCGCAACTGGAAGATGTAACTTGTAACTCTGAAATTACTCCTCAGCAATGATATTCAAGGTCTCATTGTTGGCCTCTTTTGTTTATTAACTTATGCATTGTCCCCAACTCCATCCAAGAAATGAATTAGCAGTGTTTTAATACGTAGTCCCAGTCACTATTTTGGCCCACGCTACTACTGTAGTAACCATCTTTAACAATCAAAAGAGGCACTTCTTATCATCAGTCAATTCAGTTCAAACTCGTAAACATGCTCGGACCAGTTACAAGATCACCCCTCCCAACCCAGACCAACCCCCCAAATAAACATAACCCAAGCATGTGCAGACACACATCGTGTGTTTAACTATATTATGTGAAAATTTTAAGGAAGATGTATTTGCTATCAACTTACAGCTAAAAAACCAAGCAACTAAAACTGCATTAAGCAGCAATATTTAAATGTCGATCCACCTTAAAAGATAGATGTATTTGAGTATTTGACTACCATAAGAAGATTCAAGAATGAGTTAAACAGCATCCTGACAGACTAGTCACTGGTGATATTGTAATAATAGAGTTATTTGAAATGTCAATACTTAGTGGATAAAATATTTAGAGAATCACACAGCTCAAAGAGTCATATATAGGTTCCAAGCATATATTCTAGAATTATGAAAACAGTCCAGCCATTGAGCTTAATTCAATGAGTCCACTATAAGAACATAGAATTATTTGCTTTTCTTAGAGCAGGTCCACCATTAACAAACAAGATAGATTTTATCAATGCCCCATTTTTAATTAATGCATGCAATTCCAATCAATTTTCTCAGATTTCATACTTTAGGAAATTCATAATCCCAACAAAATCAAAAGATGAACATCGGGTAAACATTTCATTTCACCTTGAAAGACCCATTTAGCTTGGAACTCCGCGACCACTCAAGCCCCAAGTTCTTGCTAGACGTCTGATAGGTAGCCCTGAACACATCATCCCCATAAACCCTACGCGAAACAGCAAAGTCCCATGCATTCTTCCCCAAATCATAGCTGGGTTCAAAAGTTATCATCCCACCATGTAAATATGTGTACTTCAACTTAGTATTCGGAGTGCCTAACATATGATTTGCGGAAACCTTATTAGCCGAATCAATCACCAAACTCCCGTCCAATATTGTCCGCCCATCACTTTTACTGTGAATGTAAGTCAAATTCAACGGTTTCTCAGCGACCTTCACCGTATTCATAAATTGAAACCTTAAATCCTGCAAATTGGAGATAAAATACAATTTAAAATGTGAATGAAGCTACATATATTTATTAATTAAAAAAACCTGGAAATTTGAAGAGGAGTGTTAGCTAATTTGTGCACACCTTTTTGGGGACGTTGTAGTCGACAATGAAGACGCCGGGCTTCTCGACGGCTAAAGCTAAGCCGTTCAAGCTGGGGCCGTTAACGACGGTGGCGTCGGTCATGGAGGCACGGAGCTTGATTTCGCCGGCATTGAAAGCCACCGTGGCTGCGGCGGCGGCTCTGTCGGGCTCATATCTAGCTCTGAACGAGGCCTTCATCGTTCCTGATCGTTACTTTGAAAAGAAAATAAACTTTGGGACTATTTGTTGGCAAATTCCCCGATACCTATCCCATATTAAATAAAATTTATAATTTCGATTATTTTTAAAATTTAATTAAAATAATTCCCTTATTACTTATTATTAATTATGGGTTTTTAAATTTGCTAAATTATTAAAAATATAGTACTTAATCAAATTTAATAACTTTTTAACGCGTTTTTCAAACATATCCGCACTTATATAATTAGGTTCAATTATATATGGGAAATAATCTTTTCACTACAATTATGTAATTCTCATTCAATTTTGAATTTTCATAGTTTAGAATTTTTGAATTAATTGCATACCAATAAAATGTAAATCTTTTTTTATTTTTTTATTTAACTCATCAAATATGTAAAACGAACTTAATTTAATAATTTTTTAAAATACATTTGCACATGCATTCATTTATATAATTTTGTCAAATTTTCATTTTTTATATAATGTTTTTATTTATACATATTGCATACTTATGGATAAAATCAATGACTACATTTGAAGTATGATATACTATGTATCAAGCTAGTAAAAAATATAATAGTTATTAAACTTCACAAATTAGTGAATAAGGTGAGACTCATTCGCGATGAATAATAAGTAGTGGATTAATTTTTAGTTATTTGTCAATAATACTCCACAGTGAAAATAATTGATTGAATCCTCTAAAATCATTTTATAGAAGTTCATTGATTTTTTATTTTTATCAAGGAATCCACTGAGAACTTGACTGCAGAACATACTCGTCGAAATATAAACGGGAGTCAATCTTAGGGTCCGTTTGGATTTATTTTCAAACCCCATTTTCACAAATTCTATTATTTAAAAAATAAAACACATAATTTTTTACATATTTCCACCAAATATCATTTTCATTTTCAAAATACTTCTTTCAATAACCTATATATATATTTTTTCTATTCTATTGATTCTATATCTCTCCACCTGCATCCTATTGAAACCAACATAATTATTATATTTTTAAACATTTCATCCAAATATATTTTTATTTTCACATTATATCACATAACTAATTTCCATCAATTTAGAAATACTAGAAAATAGAAATGAAAATGAAAATAAATCCAAACGGAGGCTTAGTGATTTGATGGTTTTGAGTAAAACGACCGTTGCTCAAATCCCAAACTATTTATTGTTTATAAATTTATTGAAGAGATAAAATTTGAATAATTGAAGGACTTCTTTACAATCAAACCATTTGTTCTTGTTGAAGGCATTTTCTTGCATTCATCAAATTTTTACCCTAATGAAATCCACGTTAAAGCATTAATAAATATCGAATCAATAACATTAGTACATGTAAAGTTTTCCCCCCATTCTATTCTACTTGCAATACAATTTTGTTGGTTAACACTAAAACATTTTTAATTGTTTATTTTAAGGTTTATATGATTTATAATGATTAATTTTTACACATATAGTTATTATATATTTTTTTCCATATATCATACTTAAAAAAAAAGATGCAAATTTTATGTTAGTTTTACTTATCTATTTTTAATTATATATTTTTTATCTCGTATATTATTTGAGATGCTCCAATTAAACTCAATGGCTCATCCTTCTTTATTTTGTATGTACATTTATTCTTCAAATTAGTCTCTAAGTTCATTGTATCAAATTTTCCCTCGAATATTCATTTTTTTAATTATCTCGGTGATAAATATGATACAATCTAGATACTATTTTTCAGAAATGTATAGTATTTTATTTTCTATTATCATAGTAACAAGAAAAATTATACATATTTCAGGAATTGTTGCTCAAATTTTCACTTATTTCGATTATAAAAAAAGTCATTTGATATTATTAGTAAAACAAAATCATCTATTATTTTACAATTTATCCTACATATCATAAGCATATTTAATTTACAAATTATCACAAACTCAAGTTAGTTGTGTAGAGAGATCAGGGAATTTCCCTCAAAGTCGCAATATAATAATCTTCTCACATGAATGTGATTATCATAAACATAAATATAATTTCTATAAATAGTATGCTATGTATAAATAGCTTATGTCTTCAACATATACAAAATTGACAAGCATCTTATATAAATATGTTTAATTGTTTAGTTTTGAACCTCAAACTTATTTCACATTCCATCTATTTTATTTTGTATTTATTTTTAATTTATTATGTATATCTTTCTAAAATTTATAATCATATACAAAACTATACATTGCATTTATAAATATAATATTTTTATAACATAAAAAAACAGTATTAATGGATAGCTCATGGTTTTAATACATATAAAAATATTAATTTTTTTTAAATTTTTACAAATTTTAAAAATATATAAGTTTTAAAATAATTAATTTATTTTTGTCACTTAAAATGATGACATTATTTCTAAATTCTAAAAATATTTTTAAACATGTCAATGTTAACGGATTTATAAAATTCTTAGCGGGTTCGTTGAAGTCCAAATTTGAGAAACCCGCCCAAATCCATCCGGTTGCCATGTTTCTTCAGGGGGATTTTTGAATCACAAAACCCCATTTCCCGCCAAGGAATTTGCCGCGAGAGATTTAAACCCACCCAATGGTGAATATTCCCTAGAATTTCACCAAAAGTCATATCTCTCTCTCCCCTCCCCCCCTTCTCCCTCTGTGATTTTCGCGGCTTCAGCGTAAGGTAAGCTTCAGATACGCTCTCCACGGGAGTTTACTCACATTGGTTTCTGCATTTAATTTCAATATTACTGGTTCAGTTTAGATTTTTGGAATCTCCGGGTTTTAGCCACCGATATCGATTCAATGGTTGCGCGGATTTTGATTTAATATTTTGGTTTTCGGATGGCAGGCATCTGAACCGAAAGGCTTATTTACTTAATATTTATAAAAGACTGGTGGCAATGCTTGACTGTAAGGGTTGCCGCTTATGTTTGTCCTAACGTGTTTTCGATGCATATACATTTTTGAACTATTTTTTGACCAAAGCATCTGTGATTTTCGTCATTTCTGAGTTTTTTTATGTGATGCTGCAATTCAATTAGCCGAAAATTTATTAAAGAGTTGGGTGTTTAATGGATTTGACATTTTAATATTGCTTGATATGCTAGATCTGAAGAAATCTATCATCTGACTCGAGTGAAACGTTTCTCAGTAGTTCAATAAATAATTTATCTTGTGGCCGACATATTTCATATAGGTTTTGATTTAGACTTATGCTTGGATCTGGAACTTTTGAGGCCTACTTTCTAAGTTTATTGTGAGTTTGGCTAAGGCATTGGTTTATAAATTGAATGAGATGTTAGAGAGCTTCTTTGTTATATGTTAATTTTTTTTCCTTTGGAATGTAGTCTTGTGCATGTCAGAGCCATGTGTGCTTTTTCCCTGATTGATTTTTGCCTTAGTTTGATGTGTTTCTTTCTACGGACTGGTAATGAGAAATTTTCCTGGAGCAAGTCTGAGCCTAGTTCAGTTATAACTCTTAACATATCATTCTTTTACTTACGAACCTTCATGCTTTGCACGATTTACATTTTCTTAATTACTATGTGTGCACATATATATCAGCTCAAAGATAAAAGTTGGAAAGCTTGCATCTGTAGCTTGGTAGTCTCCAGCTTCTGTAATTTCAAAATGTGAAAAAGAATTTTTGTGGCTTTCTCCACACAAAAACAAGGCTAACTTCCAGTGATTCTGGTATTGGATTGAACTCATTTGTATTATCATTGTATCACAGTATTGCGCTCCTCTAAGGAGATAGAAAGAGGGAAAACTTGTCTTGTCTGAAATGATGGGGCTAAGGAGTTGTGGTAATACACATTTCATCCAAGCTATAAGAGGTGGTTTGGTGATTAAAGTTCGCAATACACATTCTCATGGAAGGCCTGCTCTCTCATTCAAGACTTTGAAGGATGTATATGAGGGCAAAAATGCCAAAACACGGCAGCAACCTCCTACAATCAACTCCGATTGTGTATATACAGGTCCAGCATTTGACCATGAACATGTGAAATGTGAAGTTCCATGTTTGCCAGTGGAAGATAGAACCTTAAGGGAATTAAAACCTAAAACAGATGAATATGTTCAGAACTCTAAATGTGATTTGGACAGTGATTTGGATGATGACACCACATTGAGACAGCTTAAAGAAAGGTTCCAAGAAAAGAAAAGGAAATTTAGTCACAGTGATGAGAATTCTAACCTGCCATTTGATAATGAAAAGCCAGTGGAAGATGAATCTGATCTTAATGTGCCCATTATCAATTTGAAACTGAAAAATTCAAGGAAATTGAAGGCTAAAAGGAAGCGCATGAAGGGAAGTGTTGTTTCCTCTTCAACAACTGTCTTTGATATTAAATCTGAACCAGATCTTGTCTCTGAAGATTCCCCACAAATTGGTGGTAAATTAGCTCCAGTTATTCATGTCAAAGTTGAGGTTCCAGCTGCTGAAGAATTAGGATGCCAAAGAGAACCTTCTGCTGATGATTCATGCATTGGCTGCAATGAGGTACCAAGTCCTGGTGATGGAGCTTCAAGTGGATTTCAAAAGATGAAGGTTCAGCTTGACGTTAGAGAACCACTATTGTCTGCAGAAGAATGCTTAAAGTGTGTTACCAATGAGATTTCCTACGATCACTTAGAGGATGCTGAGCCTGTCTCTATGCTGCTTCCATCAGATGGCGTGAGTGTTAAGTTAGAACCTCTAGAATTGCATTGTCTAGAGTTTCTAGATTTGCCTCCTTTGGTGCAGAAGGGAAAGGAGATTATGGAAGCACATTCTTGCAGAAGTTCACCCTCTGATGATCAAAATACAGATGGGTGTAAGCTTTTCAGAAGTTCTTCAGGCATGGAAGAGGAATCCGATCAAAGCAGTAATTCTGTTGTCAGAGTTCCTGATGTGGCTATTGAATGTTCTACTGGATATGTTGGACCTCTCCAGGAATTTGATATTGTCCACTCTGGGGATAAATCTAAGCCAAAATTTTCACATGAGCAAGATAGTTCTCTGAATATGCCCGACAAGAACTGTTGCAATTCCCAGAATTCCATTACTTCATTTAAGTCTGGTGACAATTTAATTTCAACTGAAGATATTATAGCTGATGAGGAGGAACCTTTAACATGTACCTTGAATGATGTAATAAAAAGTGGCTTACACTGGGGGAGCATGGAAGATGAATTATTGAGGATTGAGGAGAAGCAAGCTTCAACATCTCCAATTCTTGATGCAGAAAATCAGTCCTCTCCAGAGAACCAAACTTTTGATAGCGCTGACACAATTTCAACATCGGAACCACATCAGCCTCCAGAAAGGCTTCTTTCAACACGAAAGGTTAGAGATAGTTTTCTGCATGATATTTTAGTTCAACATATATTTGCTGGAATCATTTAAAGTTAATTGTTTAACTGCAGGCCATCTGTCCATCTTCTCAGGAGCGATTATGCTTGGCAATGAATTCAGTTGAATTATCAGATGATGTTGACAAATATGGTAAGTCAAATGCATGAATTGCTCTGATGTTATAGAAGTATGTACTTCCTTTACTTTGTTGCATGATTGGATTTCAGGAACCCTACTCTGCTGATTAAGAGCACTCTATGAGACTAGTATAAAAGAACCAAGTAAAGCATATTTATATATGGTAATACTCTTTTAACTGCAAAAGCAGAAGAAAATGATTGCTTGAGGTGAAATTTAATAAACCTTCTACAAATGTTTATTACAAGGTGAATAGTTTGTGTGTTGGGGTGGGGGGTGGGAGGTTCCCTCTATTTTTGAGATATGAACACTAGTGAACTTGCTTTTGGCTATGCAAATATGCATAAAAATGCATACTCCGGCCACCTTTCATTTCATCCCCCAAGCCATTTTAAAAGCTTCTCTTTCTTCTCATGCCTCAGAGGACAATTTTGTTTTGTTTAGAAATTGCTATCTTTAGCTATTGCCTCTAAGAGTATAGAACGGTTAGAGGTAGAGGACTTGTAAAGGCTCTTGCATAAGGCTTTGGAAATATCACACTGTCTTAACCATTCTCTTCTTCTAAATCTTTTGATATTCATGTCTACGATGCCTTTAATCATTCTCTTGCAATTGGTTCAGAATGCAAGGGGCTGCTCTTTGAAAAGCAAACTGGGAAGAAGGCTTCAACTATACGATCAGATATCCAGCATGCTAAAAAAACTGTTAATCGTGGAGGGCATGGGCAGGTTAGCCAGAGAAAAGTCATCATAAGTTCCAGAAGTGTCATAAAGAAATCACAGAACACCAAAGTCAACCTTGAGGGTCCCTATTTTTCCCACACACTACCTAACCCCAGTACTGGATGTGCATCCATTCAAAGTTGTTCCGAAAATGCTATTGCATTCTCACAGCGGCAGATGCAAGATATGGAGTCTCTTGCAGGGAAGCTGATGAATGAGTTGAAATCCATGAAGGATATCGTTGAACAAAAGTTACTTTTTGAAGCATATCGCAATGTGTCCTTGAAAAGTGATGCAGAAGAGGTATGCGTGCTGCATATGTAGGTTCTTAACTGTGCCATTGCCCTTGGTTTTGCATTGAGCTTCTATTATGGTGCCTTATTCTAGTGGGCAACACAGAATGTTTCCGGTATAGAAGAACACTCTTGATGAGACCATAGCAAACATTTCTCATGATTGACAACTATGTCTTGGCTTTTGAAGTTGCACTTTTCATCTTAAATGATGGCAGCATGCATGGAAAACTGTTATAACTTTATTTTCATTCACCTTTCATTTCTTCAAGGAATTATAATGAACTTGTGGTATTTAATTTCATATATGCACCAGGGTTGGTCAGAAGTCCCAAGTGTACGAGTGAAGCTGCTGCATGTTGCCTTTAGGAAACAACTTCTAACTGGGCCTTGGAATCAAATTATTTTTTCCATCTTCTAGATTCCAATTAGAAACCACTTTCTACATTCATTTGACACTTCTACAATCATTTGACTTGTATGCATTCATTGCAAGACAGGCAGCCTTAGACTCTTAGCAGTTAAGTTTCAATTGATAGGTCTAAAGTTCAGGAGAACTTTGGAGTATATTTAAAGGGAAAAAGAAAATCTGTCTCAAAGAAAGAGATTGATTTTATTGGTTTTAGCTATTACCGGAGGACATAGAGACTACAAACTTTCTTGCCAGAAAGCTCATGATAGTGTACTATTGTCACCAGTTGATAGGGTGGCATTTGCCACATTCTTTTATCTTTCGTTTGTAATTTCTTCTTTTGGGCTTTAGCTATTTTTAAGATATGTTTTAAATTTTCTCTAGCAGTGCTATTTATGCGAACTCTTGCACTGAAACATCAGTATCAAAACTTTCAGCATTATTCATCAACTCTTCAATTTATGTAGTCAAACATTAAAAATCAACTTGATGAACAGTTTTTATGTTATATTCAAGAAGGGCATGGTGTTACATATGCGTTTGGGTGGCCTATTAATCCATATTGTATTAGGATATCTGGTGTTATTCCTAAGTGCATGTTGGTACTTCTTGCTTATATGCAGGTTAAAGATTTCTGAAAATGCATTAAAACCAAATTTGTGTTTAAGCAGCTATGGAATACCATGCTATTTTTGGACTAAATATGTTTATTTCTTCTTTACAGATAAAATCAGCTATTAGTAGTGCCACAAGAATGGAGGAAACAACACGAAAGTGGCTATCCACAATGGCCAGGGACTGTACCCGTTTCTGTAAAATAATGGTTTGTGCCTTCTGCTATTCATCTGTTTTCTATTAGTCCTTTGGTTCAGAATTGGTAGTTTAAATTTTGATTAGCAATCAAGTAAGAGTTGAAAATGTTCAAATATCAAGCATGTTTCCTGAAAATGTCAGTTTTAAATGAATTACAGTCCACAAATTACTTCTGGAAAAGTGAGCCATTTTACAAGAAAACTTCATTTAAGAATACCTGGAAAAGGAAACAGGAGCATGCAGCATTGATAGAGACTAGCACTCAGTTTCTCCTGATATGAGTATGCTGCCTCTTCACTGTAGGAATTGACTCCGGCTCGTGTTGATGCTTCCAAAGATACTGTCCCTAGAGAGAGGAAAAAGATTAGGTTTGCTGATGAAGCTGGTGGAAAACTGTGTCATGTCAAATTCTTTTAAGATGGCGTGACTGCTGCCGTGCCTGACGGTAAAAGACTGTGAGGCCATTTAGTTGAGTCTTGATGCTTATTTTTCCAGTTATCAGTTATGCATGAATCTGATCTTCAGCGAGAGAGGCAGGATTTTGCAGCTGGCTGCTTGGGGTTTTTCATTGGTGCTCCCTCTAGGTGCTGCGAGTGCAATCTTACTAAAAATATCTTGTTAATTCTTTTTCCAAACATCGAACTTTGTGTATTTCCATGTGTGTGTGTATATATATATATATCATATTAAGTCATTTATAATGCTTGCATGTTGAATTTGACCTGGACCTTCTTCCCTGAGACTCTGTAACCATAGGATCTCCCCCTGATGTACTCTGTATTACCTTTTTGCTGACTGATTCTTAAACTTTTTATTAATTTACAATAGAAAATAATTTGTGGGACTTATCAGAGTCTTGGCTGCAAGAAATTTTAGATGACATTAATTGGATACTGAGGAAACTTCAAATGCTTACATTCATCCAGGAGTAAATACAGCAATATTATATTTCTAACCATTGTTTGATAAAAGAAACCAAATTATCGCATCCCTCTCTATCCCTTCAATGCTTATAAGGCACATATCCCCTTGTCAAAGCTTACAATTTAAATTCCACCAATTAGATCTAACAAAAAACTTCAAATCCACATCAATAATTTAAATTATAGGACTTTTGGAATGTATAGCAAGCAACTCTTTGTTTTTCTTACAAGTAGCTACACATGCATAGTTATTCCAGTAGATCAAATCTAAGAACTCCATATTTATAGTCACTAGCTCAAACAGACAGACATACAACATTATCAAATCCAGGACCCAGCAATTGTACAAACAACAAAAAATTGAAAAAGAAAAACGAACACATTCTCATAGACTCTCAGTTCCAACACTAGTTTAATGATCCACCGAACACTTCTTTCCAAATATCTGTGAAAGCCTTCAAGATGACTTTATGATGCAGTCTTGAATTGAGAGATAAGAAGCTCATCAAGAGCTGTTCCAACTCCTTAGGTTCAGACATCTGTTTGTCCACAATCATTTCTAACATCGACTTCTTGAAATCCTCGTAGGGATCCTCAGACCTCTTCACCACAACAAAGCTTTTATTCTCTCTTTTATCCTCCAGCTTCCCATGAACTGGTTTTTGCTCCTGGGACTTGTTTTCTGGCGCTGTCATAATGCAGCCATCTTTCCAGTCTTTTGAACCGTAGCGTTTAAATCTTTGTGTTCTAACACTTCTTTGCTTCACTGGTTTCTTGCTGGGCTCCTCCTCAGCAATAGTTCTCAAGCCATGGGATGAACTGCAGCTTGGAGGAGAAGAAAGTAAGTTTTGGCTCTCACTACATTTAGCTTTTGGTTTCTTTGAAGTGGTTTTTTCTTTTTTCTTCTGAATTCTTGATATCTCATTGAAGTCACTTTGGAAGTTAGAGTTGGTTGTTATTTCCTCGCATGCTTTTCTTGTTTTGGAATAATAATATTCATGTGGTGAGAATTCATTATCAAGTGGGGTGATCTTGGATGAGCCCACATTGCTTGAAGGGTGATCTGGTGGGGATGGTGGAGGGTCTGGAAAACTGGGGAATGAAATGTAGAATGATTTGGAGTTGATATGTGTAAAATTGGGTATAGGGTTCTTAACCAATGAGGATGGATCTTTGGGACGACAGAATTGGATAGACTTAAGAAGAGAGAATTGGAGTTTGGGACCTTTGGCCATCTCTTGAATTACAAGATCAAAGGGCCTGATGTGTAATGCAAGATCATGTTTACGTATATATAGAGCATTCAGTGCATGAGAGATAGAGGAGAGGCCGGCTGGGAATTTTAACAGGTTATCTAATGCGGTTGTTTGCAAGTGACCGAATCTAAGTGATGCCACTGCAGCTACAAAGTATATTTCAACTTTTTGGTTATGAAGGGGGAGGAAATAAGAAGCTAAAAAAATTCCATTCCAAGAATGAAAACTTTTCATACAAATCCAAACTATTAAAAGACAACATAATTGTGTGGCTCATTGGAGTGTCCATGAAAAAATTGTTTATTTATGGTCTACCTGGTTGGGAATGAACGTGTTGGCCTTGAATTTTATACCTGAAGTTATAATGAGATTAGGGTTGTCGGTGGACTAATTCCCAATAATTTTTTTTTTCAAAATTTAATTCAGCAAAAATCGTTGTATTATGTTAAAGATATTGGTTGGAGATATTCACAATGGAATAGTAAGGTTATGTGCCCAGATCAATGATCGTATTCGTTCAAAGGCGGATGAACCCAACCCACACATTTTGAAGTGCGTGGGAACTATTTTCATTAGTAGAGGCAGAATAGTTCTATCTTTCCTACGTTCGCATCAATATGCCATCACTTTTCATTAGTTTGGGGTTTACCTGATTCAGCTATATAAATATAGCGTACAATTGCAAGATTTGTGAGGGTTGGAGAGAAAGTATTATATAAAACAGCTTTTGGGATATGCTTTGAACTGTAATTGGACCAAGGTGTGATTTAATCAGCCTTAGTAGCACTTGTGCTTTGAAGAATTCTACAGAAGCTCCTAAGAAGAAAGAGATAATCCGTCACTGCCAAACCCTATGTATATTACTTCCTTGTCTCCATTCTTGCTCTTTTTGTCAACTTCAGTTGTAAAACCTTGTCAAGAATAAATGACAAATACCAAACTTGGAACTTTTGCAAACACGATAAGCATTCTGGACAAATAGAAAAATTTTTGTTGAACATTGCACCTCATAGAATTACTGACCTGGTCTTTAATTGTCAATATCAACTGCAAAATAGTATATAATGTTGGATATTAATGATATTGACAGTCAAGCTGCGACAAAATATGTTAGGAGTCGATAAATTGGGTCGTAGTCGGGATGCAATTGAGTTGAATTTGGTGAAAATTTTTAAATTTCAATTCAAGTTTGAAATATGTACATTAAGCTCGAATTTGAATTTTACGAGTTTAATATTTTAAATTTGAGTTCTACTTGATGAATTCAAACTCGGTTCAATTCAATGAAATTGAAATAAAACTATGAAGTGAATTTTAATAATTACTAGCTTGAATTCAAATTATAATAAATTCAATTTGAATTTAAGCTAGACTTGGAAGTAAAATGATAATAATATAATATATATTTATTAATAAAATAAAAAATAATATTAAATTATTTATTGCACCATGAGTTTTTAACTTAAATGCAAATGGCTTGAGATTAGTTTGAAAATATGGACCAAGCTCTATTTAGCTCCATTCGATTGATTCGTGAAATTTACAAGTTGGTTTAACTTGTTTATATTTTTAATAGATTGATTTTTTTAAAAAAAAAAATTAAATAAGGGAACAATGGACGCATTAAATATAATAGTTAAAAGAACTAGCAATTAATTTTCAATAAATTTGATATCATTAATGGTCGATTCGGAAAGTGAGATCAAAATTATGTTGGATCGAAACTGTAAGATCGGTGTTTATCTGGTCGGACAAAACTTTATTGACAACTAAATCAAATTTCTAAATGGAATATGTTGACTTAGTAAATAATATTGAAAAAATTTATGGTTTTAATTATGCTACTTGAAATTATCAGTCAAGCATGGATATAAAAGCAAACTAACTTAATTTAATTTCTTTTGAATTTGTCTAAATTGTAATAACTACACCTTCCTATGATATCTCGACTTAGAGATGTAAATGAGTTGAATTAATTTTTACTTGAGTTTTTGTCAAATTGAATTAAATTTTATCTCTATTTTAATATGATTTTGACTGTTTGTACCTAGGAGCAAAACTCGCAAGCTAATTCAAGAGTCTATATACAATTAAATATTATTTTTAATTTTATAAATAATTATATATATATATCATATTACTAGTATTTTATTTTGAGTTGAAGTTCAAATTCGAATTCGAGCTCAAACTTATAATTATTTCCAACTTACTTGACAATTTGAACTTAATTGATTCAAGTCAAGTTAAATCAAGTTTAAGATATTAAACTCAACGAGCTCAAAATTTTCCTCAAACTCAATTCAAACTGATTCGACTCTATCCTTGAGGTATCTTTTCGATTAGCTCAGCTACAATTTTTGTTGAATATTGGACTTTAACTGGATGGGCCAAGGCCCAAGCTGAGATTAGATAGGCCCAAGATTAAATGCAATATCTGGTCCAACCCAGTAAACGGATCTCAGGAATTCGACCCACAGAATTCTAAAGTTCTGGCCATCACCTTTCGCGCGGCTCATCTTTTCTATAAGGGCGGCCAGCGGACAAAACCCTAGCTTCACGAAATCCCTATTTAAACAAACCCAATAGCCGCTTCCCAATTCCAGAAAATTCAATTGAACTTTTTTTAATTCTTTTTCCAAATCTTTATATTCATAAATGTGATGAAAGATGGTTTTATCATTTTCTTATGTAATTTGTTTCTCTGAAATCTGTTTCGTTTTTTTTTTTCCCAGTAGAACTTGTTTATTGAGGCAATTTTTTTCCCCATTTTTTCTTCCTTTTTTGGATAATTGCATCTGGTTTACCCTCTCCTTGTGTATTTATGGAGGTTTGCTTGGAGATATAAGTGATGCATAAACCTGAATAGGATGGCTTACCAGCCCATTGCACACACTCGATTTGTATTGCCTTGGAGTCAAATGGACCTTCCGATATTTCTTTATATTTCTTTTTTCACTTTTTTCAAATTTTTGGCTTCATTTCTATTGAAGTTTCTTTTCTTTAACAAGAAATTGATGGCAAATGAAGAATTTTAAATCTTATCCTACACACTGATTGTCTGTGTTGACTACCTACTCCGCTTATTATCTGATGCCGTTGCATTTTACCATTTACAATTTACCCTTTTGAATTTCTGATGTTGTTTTGTGGGATTTTTATTGAATTGTTTTTATGGGATAGCTATGTAGATTTATTGTTTTATTGTTTGTGGGATTGATTATATTATAGTTTATTGGAGGGAAAATGTTGAATCTTAGGTATGAGTCTATGGGAGAAATGCAACATTGTGAAAAAAGAAAAAACATTTCATGTATTTGTTGATATAATTCCTCAATGATGAGAAAAAGCAGACGGGCGGACAGAAACTGATGCCATGTTGAGTGTCTGCATCAATTCCTCCTTTGGAATGTCCTCTGAGATAGTAAGCTTTTTGTAATTTTGATACATAGTATTTTAAGTGAAATCTTGAATTATTTTAGTTTTTTCTGATTTTGTTCTCCTTGTTATAATTTGTTTATTTATATGTTGGCTGTCTGCCATTCTGCTTCTGCTGTGATGAACTTTCTAACTTATGTCTGGACATATGAAACTTGTTCATGATTGTTTATCTGAGTTCTGAGCAGGACTTTTGCTTGTGGTTTAACTAGTTCTTCAGTAATCGAACTCATTAAAGTTTTTGTGTCAATTTTGTTGTAGAGTCTTTCCATCTTCTTGATTCCCCAATGTGGATAGATTGCTTGAGTGGTGGCTATGATGATTAAAAACCTACCTATTTGCTGAGGGGGAATTTTCCTCTTTGATTATAGAAACCAATGGATCCTTCTGAGCCTCTTAGAGCATCTCCATCCACTCTAAATAGCATTAGGGGAGTCCATTACAATGCTACTTGAGTTTTATAATATGTAATTTTTGGTCAA